>JAVJIF010034062.1:0-154723 GCA_038442645.1 Agave tequilana | reverse complement strand
ACTTGATCACAAATGGCTCACAAGCAAAATCCTATAACCAAGATGAGAAGGTGAAACTCTTTGGGATTGTGTAATGAAAATAGCTTGTAAATGTAGAGGGAGGGCTTAAACTAAAAACAAGAATTTGAAAATTTGGCTGAAAAAAAATCTTTTATGAAAAAGCTAAAACTTGTAAAAACTTAATCTAAGCTTTAGAAATCTTGTTATTGAGTTATTCCACAGTCCCACTATTTATAGGGATGAAAACATGAGAAGAAAACTCAAAAGAGCTGTTGGAAAAAGACCCAGAAAAAGACAAAATAAAATATAGCCATTAGAAATATCACAGCAGAAATTCTTCTGCCAGTCGACCGCTAACAGTTGAATTTTTTTGACCATTTGGGGATAGCGGTCGACCGGACGTTCGACCATTATTCCCAACCAAAGAGTTAACTCTCTATCGATCGACCGGGCCGGTCGATTAGACCCCAACGAGAGCAAAGCCTTGCAGTCGGTTGACTGCCCGTCGACCGAAGTGCACACATGCACTTTGGTGCATTGTCGATCGGCCGCTCGGTGGACCGACAGAGCAATTTTGTTCTGCCAACTTTGACCGCACGGTCGACCGACAAAGGGACGAAGTCAAGTTATGAAATTTTTTTTGAAATCATTTTTTTGATAAAATACTTTTGATATTTAAAGCAAAATAGAGTTCTAGGGACTTGAAGAACCAGTGTGTGATCTTGGATCAATACAAAATAAAGTTAGAACTATATTTTGTCAAAATTCTTTTCTAAATCAAAAACCCAGTTTTTTTGAAACTTGTTTTTCTGAAACTCAATTTTGAAAACGATAAAGAGTGTAGCTATGACTCTTGTTAAACACAAAGGAGTATGAGAGTGTGTGTGTGTGTGTGTGTGTGTGTTGTGTGTGTGTGTGTGTCAATCCCAAAAGCTATCAAATTATATCATCTTGGTTTTAACAAAAGACTATAAATTCTATCCAAAATACGAAAATGAAAATACAAATCTTGATATAGTCTTCTCTATATACTTGATCCTTGAGCGCTTCTATGTGCTTAGGCTCTGAGATCTACATCTTCTTGGTTTTTCAAATATTTGAGTCTTGTTATGGAGAGAAATGTAACAAATAGTTAACCTAAAACTTTGTTAAATAAAATTGTTAAAAACATAACTACATATGTTTTGTTATCATCAAAACTAGGCTAATGGCCTTTGCCAACAATCTCTCCCGTTTTGATGATGACAAAAAACATGGAGTTATCACAAATAATTTGAGAAGAGACTTCAATCGAAGCTCCCCCTAAACACATGCATATATCAAAATGTAACATAAAAGCATCAATAAAAGCATATGAATAAGAGATGTCAATCAAGCTTTTATGCAACCCATCTAAGCATACCAAGAATAATAGAGTTATCACAGTGTATGCACAAATGATTACTCCATCCAACCAATAACCTTCAACCTCCAATTAAGTAAAAGATGGTTAGTTATAAAGGAAACTCTAAAAATGCAAATATACCACATACCACACACACAGAAGATATGTATCAAATATATCAGCAGAAGAAAAGAGATATAAAGATAATAGAGATAAATATCATAACATAAATTTGTCCATACAAAGGTTCATGCTAATCTCAAAGCAAGATACATACTACAAAATACATGTCCACCAAATATTGCAATGTAACAAACACATGTCCATGTCCACTAAATACACCAAATACTACATGTTTAAAAAAACATAAATCAAAAAATACATAAACCAAGACTCAAATAAAAATTAATAGAAAAAACACAAAAACACCCAAGATAACTCCCAAAGATAACTCCAAAAAATCTCTCCCCCTTTTTGTCATCAAAAAAGGGGTCGGTTCCTCCTGAAAGTCGGGATCTTCAGAAGGAGCTGGTGCCTCGAAAGAGCTGGAAGGGTACCCATGTATCAAACGGAGGACCGGATATAGGAAGGGCCTGTGAGGTGGTCTCTCGAAAGTGGAACAGGCCAAGCATTCCTACTGTGGTATCGTCGACACAGGTCTGAAGATAGTGAATAGAGTACAGATATACTGCAGATCATTATCAACTCTTTACTTCATCCTCTGAAAGTTTGCAGACATCTTTAGGTCATGCTCCCGAAGCTGAGCAGAGAGGGCTGAATATGGATCAAAGGATGCAGAAGAGGCTGAGGAGGATTAGGGAACAACAGTAGGAATGATAAGATGGGACTGAGAAGCAGGACACGCTCCCTAGCACGCATCCTCTTTAGAAGAGTGTTGTTGATGTCAACTGATGGTTCGATCGATAGTTCAGTGGAGAGATCAAATTTTAGTTGTTTTAGAAGGCGGGTAATGAGCATCCCAAAGGGCAAGTGCCGGTTTGGATCAGGAGATGCTCGGAGGCCATGTAATCCACGATGAGTTTTAGAATGTTTACTCTAATGCCTTTCAGAAGGAATTGATCAAGAGGAGAACAAACCCTGTGCATGACTATATTCTCCTGATTTTGGCAAGAGATATAGAACATGATCTTGGCTAGGACTTGAGCGGTGAGAGTATAATACTTCACCTTCTTATTCCTAACCAAAGCGGGTTTTTCATCATCGTGAAGCAACAAAGATGCGGTGAGGGCAGATTCACCGTCAGGATAATCAAACTCATGAAGATCAACATTATAAATATCTATACCCTCACAGGAGAGGTGTAGCAGATAGGCAAATCTTTCTAGAGCAATATTTATATCCTTGCCCAGAACCCTAGATCTGATGTGATATTTTGAAATGACAGATTAGCGTAAAAGTAGAATACAAGCTCAGGATAAATAGGTTATTTAATAGTAACAAGATGTTCAAGTAATCTAGTACTCAAGATGTTAGCAAGATTCAGGTGCTCAAATCAGCAAGCACCACGGTTCTACCAGAGGTAACATGTTTATTTTTAATTACAAAAAAATCTATAAGAGGAATTTTGAGAAATAAAAGGGTTTGAGGATGATTCATGTTTTTGCCCTTCTCAGATCTAGCCCTTTTTGACATTTTGAGGATAACAAGCAAAGATTTGGCACGAATTATAGAAGGATTTACAAAAAAAACTATAAATCAATTAGATTTAGAGAGAAGAGATATTGTACTTAAAACCCAAAAAAATACATTGAAACAGCAGATCTGGAGAGCTAAAGAGAGATCCAACAAATTTTTAGGGTTTAATTTTGGAATAGAGGTGTTTTGGGAGGATTAGTAAGAGGGGGTGAGGGAAAATAGAGTGGAAGATGAGAGAAGACGGTGGAGGAGGAGAGAATGAGAAAGATTTGGGAATTTAGGGTTTTTAAAACGGGTTATCCACAGCCAGACCCGATTCTCGGTCAACCGGGCTAACCGAGAGCAATCTTGGTTCAGTCGGTCGACTGGCTTCAGGCCCAAAAAATTTTTTTGAATATCAGGCTACTTCGGTCGACCGGTCTTATGCCAGGTCAATTCATTCGACCAGTCAGTCAACCCGGACAGCCCAAAACACTTTTAAAAAGTAGGATTTTAGGGCTTTTGAATTTTTTTTTTACTTGTATTTTTTACACATAAAACACGAAAATAATACCATAAATCTTATAGGCATGAAAAATGCATGAAACAAAAAAAAATTATATTATAATATTAGCATTATATTTTTCAATAATTAACTCATATATTAAGCTATTAAAATAAGATATTGAAGCCGAATACCCTTTACGGTTCTGAACTTTTTCTCGTCATTCCTCTAGATAAGAGTTGAGGCACGCAATTGCTATCTTGATTTATTACTAAAATATGGTTTAAATACAATACCCAAACACAAGATAGATATATTGACATATATATATACACACACACATATAACCAAAGATATCTATCAACCAAGTGAGTAAGGGAATACTCTACGCATGGGGAAGCAAACCATGGGCTAGTAAAGAATAAAAGGAAAGTTGATAAACTAGCTCAATTATAGGCAAAATACAAAAATAAGAACAGGCATGTTTATACAAATAAAGTCTATTACTACAAAAAAAGAAAACTAGCTAATCCTATGCATACATAGATCTTGTTAGAAATGAAATTTTCAAATGGAGAAGTTGCCAAACTATGGGCAATCTCTAAAATAGGTGCTAAAAAACACCTAGAGGGGGAGTGAATAGGTGTTAATGCTAATCTAATGATCTTTTTAAACAAGTAAGAATATATGATGCAAACGGTCACTCAAAACAAGAATTGAAGCTGAATTCCTCGTGAAGGGTTCTAGAACTTCTCCTCTTTGATTCCTCTAGATTATGAGTTGAGGCGCGTAATTGCTTTCTTGTTGTGATGAGTAAAGACCGGGAAATGCAAGAATGAAATGATGCAATAATGAAGTGCACACAAGATATATCACAAGCTAGAAATATAAAGCAATAAAGAGCAATAAGAAAATCAATCGCAAACACAAAGGATTTGTTTCGAGGTTCGAGCAACCGCTCTACGTCCCCGCCTTCACCACCGTGAAGGGTTTCCACTATATCCACCGAGGAAAGATTACAAGGTCTACCAAAGACCGGAGTACCGAACTCCACCAATTACAATCCTCTACCAAAGAGGGATCTCAACACAAGAAGGAACAAGTAACCAAGTGATCAATAAGGGATCATAAACTTCTCTTTTACAACTTCCTTATAGAATGAGGAGGATTTTTGGCTCAAGAAGTGTAGAGAAAAATTCAGTTATAAAGTAAGAAAAATTGCTTGAAAAACAACTGAAAATAAATAGCCAAGAAT
Source organism: Agave tequilana (assembly GCA_038442645.1). NCBI lineage: Eukaryota > Viridiplantae > Streptophyta > Magnoliopsida > Asparagales > Asparagaceae > Agave > Agave tequilana. The sequence goes on along the minus strand of JAVJIF010034062.1, from coordinate 149,944 downwards.
GCACTTAGAGAATTGAAAGCTTTTGAAAACTTTTTCTTTCTTTTGGAAACTTGAAAACTAGGAATTTTTCTTGTATTTTGCAAGTGATCAATCCCCTCTATTTATAGGGATTAGAGAAAATCTAAACATGATTAAAACTAGCTTATTAGGTCAGAAAGTAGCCCCCAAATTTTCAGAAATAGTTGACACACAAATCCCAATCAAATCAAGAAACCAGAAATCAGAAAAGTAGCCTTTGGGGCTGCTGGCGGCTGTCGGTCGACCGGCCCGGTCGACTGACAGTCCAATTGGCAAACTAGCCATTGGACTCGGTTGACCGGCAGACAAAAGAAAACTTCTCTTTGTTCTGTCGGTCGACTGGCCCGGTCGACCGACAAAAACCCGAGAGCAAAGTGATTCCAGTCGGTCGACCGACAGACGTGCACAAACGTGCACGCCCTAACCACAAGGCTCGGTCGACCGGTCCGGTCGACCGATCAGGCCTAAAATGGACCGGTCGACCGACAGACCTGAAACAGGATTTTTATAGGAAACTATTTGAACTTTGAAACATTTTCAAAATAATTTTGTAAGGATATATGATAAAGTATCATGCTATAAAGGTTGGTATACATGATATAAACAAGATTTAAAATTTATAAAAATTTGAGTCATGTATAATTATCAAGGCATGAACTTAAATCAAATACCAAAAATAAAAACCATATTTTGGAAAGTGATGGTGTGTGTGTGTGTTTTCTTGAGCCAACTAAACACAACCTCATTCTTTAACAAACTAACTCTTACATAGGTTCTAGGTGACTACAAGGTCTTCAAGTGGGCTTCTTCATATGCGATCTTGAAAGCTTGATATCTTGATCCCGAAATGAACCAACTTGAGTCAAAACGACCTTCCTTTAGGGAAGAACACTTCATGAATCCTTAGAACGCTGAAACATACTTAAACACTAAAAAATGATTAGTACAAATAACTATATATGTTTTGTAATCATCAAAACTCAAAAATCGGTTGATTGTAACCTTGGGCCAACAGGTGCCTCTTGATAGTGATGCAATGTGACAGTTGATCCGTTGAGTTTCGATGCATCCACGACCAAGGCACCATCTCCTCCTATGTCTTGAAGGAGGACAACACACCTGCATCAATTAAGTTTAGTGTGTTTTTTGGTACTCAAATATTTTTGGGTCCTATAGGGTTAGGGCTTTCTCGAACCCAAACTTTTTTATTTAGCATATTTAACCTAGCATAACAAAATTTTGCTAAATGGCCTTTGTGGTTGCAATGTGCACATGTGTACACTTTGCCATGCATGAAAGTATGCTTATTTTGATGTGTGTGTGCATGTTTTTCATGGTCAATGTTAGATGAATGAGATGTATATTTCCTTTGGGTTTTTCCTTTGAAAACATAGATGCAAATTTGTTCATATCAAAAGCATACTTTTTCAAGGTAGTATCCAAAACATCAATACATTTTTGAATATCCAAATATTCATTTTTGTTAAAAGTAATGTTGAGGCTTTTACCCTTACAAACAAGTTTTTATTTATCAAAATTCTTTTTCATTTTCTCAAAAGAATTGGATAAGTCATTTTTCTCATTAAAAATAATTTCTAGCTTGTTCTTTAGAAAATCATTTTTCTTTTTCAATTTTTTATTTTGTGCAAGAGAAATTTCATATATATTTTGTAATTCTTCAAAAAATTGTGCTAGTTCATCCATAGTTAAATTATTATCTTCTAAGGAGGTTTCGAGATTTACCATGGAAGCTTCTTCACCGTTTGTCATGAAGCAAACGTATGCGGCGTCAATCTCCTCTTCGAAATCTGTCTCCAAATCATCCCAAATTGGCTACCATCGCCTTCTTTTTCTTATGCACGTTCTAGGACGTAGTGGTTTGAAGTGAGAGCCAATTCGCAATTAGATGCCCCGTCTTCTTGCAATAAAAGCAAAAACCCATCTCCTCCTTTTTTTTAATCTTCCTTGATGTCTGCCTCTTTGAAAGTTGCTTTGTCTTCCATTCTTGTAAAATATTTTGCCCACTTTTCTAATGATCATGGCAAAATCCTCATCACCATCTTCTGACGATTCTTCTTCATCAAGGGATGATGGAGTAGCCTTGAAAACTATCGCTTTCTTCTCTCACCTTCATTTCCATCTCATGGGTTTTGAGATTTCCATTGAAGTCAGAGAAGTCTATCTCCTCTCTATTATTGAGCTTCTTGAGGGTTGTTGCCTTGACTTCCCAGCTTTGGGAAGAGCTCTAATGACCTTCTGGATCTTTTGGTTATTATCAATGGTGTCACCTAAAAAAGATAAACCATTAGTGATCTTGGTGAATCGAGTAAGCATCTCATTTATACTTTCATTTTCAAGCATATAAAAATTCTCATATTGAGAACGGAGTAAGTCAACTTTAGATCTCTTGACTTGCGACGTTCCTTCATTAGTAATATAAGATCATTCCAAACCTCATAAGTGGATTTGCAATTAATATAGGAGAAAGGTCATCATCATTCAATGCTTGTGTAAGTGCATATTGGGCTTTAGCATTGGCCTCATAATCCTTAGCATTTGCTTCGGACCATGTACCCTCATCACTATGAGGTTCAACAAATTCTTTGGTAATGGCCTTGGCAACTCTAACTCCTAGGGACTTAAGAAATAGGTTCATTTTGACCTTCCAAATGGGAAAGTTCAACCCATCAAATTTGGGTGGGGAGTTGATGCTAGAGAAGTCATGTGATGCCATGAAAACAAATATAAGTGCACAAACAAATAACAAATGCAGCAAATGAATATAGCCAAATAAAAGATCTCCCTAATGTGGCTAAACCAAAACTAAGTTTAGGCTCAGATATCAATTAAAAATCATGTAGAGGGGGGTGAATAGGTGATGGCTATACTAAATGGCAAATAATGCGGAATTAAAATCACTTCCTAGCAACCTAACAAATATCAACCACAAGTTAAGAAATACCTGCAAATCAGTAAACAATATTAGAGTGCAAGTTATTGAAGAGAGAGTAGAATGAAGAGAGAAATGTTGGATCATAGATTTTGATGACAACATTTGTGATACAAATTGCATTGCAGCCCTATTTCAAAAGCTTATGATGAGTTCTAAGTGTTAAACACTACTCAAGGATATTTGGCTATTTTGTGTATTTTATATAGAATGTTAAAAGCATTGAAACACACACACTTTAGTCATATAGTCGACTTATAGCCAAGTATAGTCGACTTATATATCCCCTAGTTGACTTGACATTTTCTTTAGTCGACTAAATCCTGTTCAGAAAAGATGTTCACTCTTTGTTTGTTGACTGTTAGCATCATTAGTTGACTTACCTATATCACTAGTCGACTAATACATGTTGTAGTCGACTTATTGTTTCTGCTGGTCAACTAATAGTATTTTTTAGAGACTTGCATATCTGTATCATATACTTGTAGTCGACTTGCTTCTTTGATTAGTCGACTAAAACAGTCAAATATGTCTACCCTAGTTGACTTACCCCCATCGCCTAGTCGACTTATAACAGTTTCTGACTGTTGTACAGTTATTGAATTCTGGTGTTTTATCTAACATTTTAATATTCAAATTTGTCCTGATAACTACCCTAACTGACAATAGATTTCAGCTATAAATAGGGATGTTGTCCTAGGCTAACACATCAATTCATATCAATAGTTTTCTGCCCAAAAAATCTGTTCAAAAATCAGTTTTTCAGAAAACTGTTTTCACCTTCTATTCTTCACACAAATTCCAATCCTCTAGTGAAGAATTCTGAGAGTCCACCTATAAGAGTCCTTGTTCACGATCACATACCAATTTTAAGGCTTATAGGATTGATTGTAATCACTCAAAGAAAGGATTTGTACAAGGTTGTCTTCTCAGTGTTGAGAAGAGATATACAAGGAAATTGTCTTCTTGGTGTAAGAAGAGTTGTATATATTTGGCAAAGGTTATTTTCTCAAGTGGTGTACAAGATGTTGATTTTGGTGTACAAAATCAAGAATAAGAAAAATCTCAAGCGGGTTGCTTGGGACTGGATGTAGGTCAAAAGGACCGAACCAGGATAAAATCTCTTGTGTTTGCATTTGCATTACTTTCTGATATTTATTTTTTTCTTGCAAGTTATTTTATTTAACGCTAATTATCTTTGTTTGAGTGTTGTGTTGACATAATTTTTAAATCCTACAATTGATATCAGAGCCCTGCATACCTAGTCAACATCATACAAGGATAGCAACGGAGTTTCCTTCATCACAATTCAGAGAAGGACATTCTACACTATGTTCTCCACTATTTAATGGATCGAACTACAACTACTGGAAGTGTAGAATAAAGATCTACTTGCAATCGCTCAATTACGAACTATGGAATATAGTAGAAGCAGCGTACACCAAACTGACTACCAATTACAGTGCTTGGAGTGAAGAACAAAAGAAATCAGCAAACCTTGATGCAAAAGCAATGAACGCTCTTTTATGTACCTTAAACAAAGAAGAATTCAATCGCGTGTCAACGGCCAGATCTGCAAATCAAATATGGCAAACTCTACAGGAACCCATAAAGGCACAAATAAGGTTAAAGAATCTAAAATTTATATTCTTCTCCACAGTTTAAACTCTTCAAAATGAAGGAGAACGAAACCATCTCAGAAATGGTTACAAGATTCACCGACATCACAAATTCCTTAGTAGCCCCTGGAAAGGAATATACTTAAGTCAAAAAAGTGATAAAGGTGCTTCATGCACTCATACCAGATTGGGAGAGAAGACTACTGCAATTGAAGAAGCAAATGATCTCTCAACGATGTCATTAGAAAATCTTATTAGTAATTTAATAGCATATGAAGTACAACTTGAAGACAGGAAGAATGATGAACTTCAATTTCAATCAAAGAAGAAAGTACTTGCCTTTCATACATCCTCAGATATGGACGATTTAGATGATGATGAAGAGGAGATGGCAATGCTCTCAAGAAAATTAGAAAGTTCCTAAAGCAAGATAAGTTAATCCTACATGTTTTAATTGTAATAAAATAGGTCATATGAAGAGGATTGCCTATTGCTCAAAAAAAAAGAGAAATTCCAGAGCAAAATGTTTAAAAAGAAGAAAGATTATCAAGCATCATGGGAGAAAAGTAATTCATCTTCTCGGATGAAGAAGAAGTCACTGAACATGCAAATGTTTGCTTTATGGCTCAAGAAGAAGATGAGGTACAATATACTGAACTATTAAATGCTTTTCATAAACTATATAATGATCTTTAGAATGAAAAAATGAAAAATAAAGTTTTATCAAAATAAAATTCTGTTTATGTTTCTCAAATTTCTTCTATAAATTCTCAAAAGGATGACTTTGAAAAAGGTATATCTTCATTAAAAAAGGATAATGAGAATTTCTGAAGAGAAAATATTTTGCTAGAGAAACTATGTCTTTAAATAAAAGAATTTCTGTTAGATAAAGACATAATAAGTTTCAAAAATAAATATGAAGAACTTTTGAATAAAGTGACAAAGTTTAATAAAAGAAAAAAATTAAATGATATATTGTCATATCAAAAGGTTTCATATAATCATTTTGGACTTGGATTTTCAAAAGATAAGCATATTGGTCTTGGTTGTTCAAAAAATAATAAAGAACTACACATGTCTACAAAAAGAAAATGATAATTCTTTTGTTAAGAAGACCATGAAATCAAAGCATAAATATATTTGGATTCCTAAAATTCTAAATAATATGTATAAAAATGCTTATATTGCATCATATATACATAATATATGTAATTCATGCAATTATATTTATACTAACAGATGGAAACTAAATTCAAATTGGGTTTAGATTCTAAAAGGTTAATGTTTTGATCATGTTATGGTTGGTACCATTAACAATGTTTTATCTTATAGGTACCTAATAAAAAAGTGAATATTTCTATCATATAATGTATTTATTTTATATATATATATATATATATATATATATATATAATATATATATATATATATATATAATTTCATGATATATGTTTTGCAGGGGGAGAACACATGTTTTCAATATTTGTTATAACCTCTTCTATGCAGGGGGGACAATTTTTTTGTTATAATATGTTCTCTGCAGGGGGAGTTATATGCACACAACTTGTCATCTCAAAAAGGGGGAGAATATTGGATTGTAGATTTTGATGATAACATTTGTGATGCAAATTGCATTGGAGCTCTATCTCAGAAACTTATGATAAGTTCTAAGTGCTAAAGACTACTTAAGAATATTTGACTATTTTGTATATTTTATATAGAATATTAAAAGCCTTGAAACACACACATACACTTTAGTCATATAGTCGACTTATAGTCAAGTACAGTCGACTTATATATCCCCTAGTCGACTTGACATTTTCTATAGTCAACTAAGTCCTATTCAGAAAAATATCCACTCTCTGTTTGTTGAATGTTAGCATCATTAGTCGACTTACCTATATCTCTAGTCGACTAATACATGTTGTAACTGACTTATTGTTTTTGCTGGTCGACTAATAGTAGTTTCTAGAGACTTGCATATCTGTATCATATATCTGTAGTCAACTTGCTTCCTTGATTAGTCGACTAACCCAGTCAAATATGCCTACCCTAGTCGACTTACCCCCATCCCCTAGTCGACTTATAACAGTTTCTGACTGTTGTACAGTTATTGGATTCTGGTTTTTATCTAACGTTTTAATATTCAAATTTGTCCTGATAACTATCCTAACTAACAATAGATTTCAGCTATAAATAGGGATGTTGTCCTAGGCTAACACACCAATTCATATCAATAGTTTTATGTCCAAAAACTCTGTTCAAAAATCTGTTTTTCAGAAAATTGTTTTCACTTTCTATTCTCCACACAATTCCAATCCTCTAGTGAAGAATTCTGAGAGTCCACTTATAAGAGTCCTTGGTCACGATCACATACCAATCTCAAAGCTTATAGGATTGACTGTAATCACTTAAAGAAAGAATTTGTACAAGGTTGTCTTCTCGGTGTTGAGAAGAGGTGTACAAAGAAATTGTCTTCTTGGTGTAAGAAGAGTTGTATACATTTGGCAAAGGTTATTTTGTCAAGTGGTGAACAAGGTGTTGATTTTAGGTGTACAAAATCAAGGATAAGAAAAATCTCAGCGGGTTACTTGGGGACTGGATGTAGGTCAAGAGGACCGAACTAGGATAAAATCTCTTGTGTTTCTATTTGCATTACTTTCTGAGATTTATTTTCTTTCTTACAAGTTATTTCATTTAACAATAATTATCTTTGTTTGAGTGTTATGTTGACATAATTTTTAGATCCTAGAAGAAAGAGTAAGCAATCGCAAACACAATAATTTATTTTGAGGTTTGAGCCACTGCTCTACATCCCCGCCTTCAACACTATGAAGGATTTCCACTATAATCGATCTCACTAGATCGTCAACCGGTTACAAGTTCTCACTAGAACTCAATAGTTCTCTCTCGCATTGCTGCAACACTAATACGGAGCTCACTAGCTCACTTGAGGCCGCAACCTCTTTAACTTCTCAATAGAAGAAAAATGATGACCAACACTTGATGACAAATAGCTCAAAAGCACAATCCTATAGACAAAATGAGGAGGTAAAACTCTTTGGATTGTGTAGTGAAAATTACTTGTAGAGATATAGAGGGAAGGCTCAAGCTAAAAACAAGAATTTGGAAATTTGGCTCAAAAAGCAATCTTTTATGAAAAAGCTAAAACTTGTAAAAACTTGATCTAACCTTTAGAAATCCTGTTATTGAGTTATTCCACAGTCTCACTATTTATAGGGGATGAAAACATGAGTAGAAAACCCAATAAAGCCGTTGGGAAAAGACCCAAAAAGACAAAATAGAATATAGCCGTTGGGAAAGATTACAACAGAAATTTTTCTGCCGGTCAAACGGCCTGTCGACCGCCAGCGATCGGATTTTCGACCATTGGGGATAGCGATCGACCGGACGATCGACCGTTGTTTCCAACCAGAGAGTTAAACTCTCTGTCTGCCGATCAGGCCGGTCGACCAGACACAACCGAGAGCAAAGCTTTTGCAGTCGGTCGATCGCCCGTTCAACCAAAGTGCACACATGCACTTTGGTGTATGTCAGTCGACTGCTCGGTCGACCGACAGAGTAATTTTACTCTGCCAACGGTTGACTGCCCGATCGACCGACAAAGGGCCAAAATCAAGTTATGAAAATCGTTTTGAAATCATTCTTTTTTCCGATAAAATAACTTTTGCTCTTTAAAAGCAAAATAGAGTTCAAGGGACTTGAAGAACCAGTGTGTGATCATGGATCAACACAAAATAAAGTTAGAACCATATTTTATCAAAATTCTTTTCTAAATCAAAAACCCAATTTTTCTGAAACTTGTTTTTCCGAAACTCGATTTTGAAAAAATAAAGAGTATAGTTATGAACTCTTGGTAAAAACACAAAGGAGAATAAAATGTATGTGTGTGCGTGTGTGTGTGTGTCAATCCCAAAAGCTATCAACCTATATCATCTTGATTTTAACAAGCGACTATAAATTCTATCAAAAATACAAAAAGTAATAATACAAATGTTGATATAGCCTCCTCTAGTATACTTGATCCTTTAGCTCTTTTATATGCTTAAGCTCTGGGATTTACATCTTCTTGGCTTCCAAATGTGTGAGTCATGTGATGGAGCCGAAATGCAACAAACAGTTAACCTGAAACTTTGTTAAACAAAATTGTTAAAAACATAACTACATATGTTTTGTTATCATCAAAACTAGGCTAATGGCCTTTGGGCTAACAATCTCTCCCTTTTTGATGAAGACAAAACACATGGAGTTATCACAAATAATTTGGAAGAGACTTCACCGAAGCTCCCCCTAAACACATGCATAATTCAAAATGTAATATAAAAGCATCAATAAAAAGCATATGAATATGATATGTGAATCAAGCTTTTATGCAACCCATCTATGCATACCAAGAATACAGAATTACCACAGTGTATGCACAAATGGTTTCCTCCATCCAACCAATAGCCTCCAACCCCTAATTAAGTGATAGATGGTTGGTTTATAAAGGAAACACTAAAAATTCAAATATACCACATACCACACACACAGAAGATATGTATCAAATATATCAGCAGAAGGAAAGAGATATAAAGATTATAGAGATAAATATCATAACATAAATTTGTTCATACAGAGGTTCATGCCAACCTCAAAGCAAAATACATACCACAAAATACATGTCCACTAAATACTGCAATGTAACAAACACATGAACATGTCCACCAAATACTCTAAATACTACATGTCCAAAAATATAGAAATCCAAAACTACAAAAACAACGACTCAAATAAAAATCAACACAAAAACGCCCAAGATAACTCCCAAACATAACTCCATAAAATTCTCTCCCCCTTTTTATCATCAACAAAAGGGGTCAGTCCTCCTGAAAGTCTGGATCTTCTGAAGGAGTCGATGCCTCGGAAGGAGCTGGAGGAGGTATCCATGTATCAAATGGAGGACTCGATGTAGGAAGGGGCTATTAGTGGTCTCTTGGAAGTGGAACAGGCCAAGCGTTCATACTGTAGGTATCGTCGACACAGGTCTGAAGATAGCGAATAAAGGCACAGATATACTGCAGATCATTATCAACTCTTTACTCAGTCCTCTGAAAGTTCGCAGACATCTTCAGGTCATGCTCCCAAAGCTGAGCAGATAGGGTTGAATGTGGATCGAAGGATGCATAAGAGGCTGAGGAGCATCCAGGAACAACAGCAGGAATGATAGGAGGGGATTGAGGAGCAGGAACACGCTCCCTAGCACGCATCCTCTTTAGAAGAATGTTGTTCATGTTAACTGACAGTTCGATGGACCGTGCAGTGGAGAGATCAAATTTTACTTGCTTTAGAAGGTGGGTGATGAGCATCCCAAAGGGCAAAAGTTGTTTTGGGATCAGGAAATGCTCGGAGGCCATGTAATCCATGATGAGTTTTGGAATATTTACTCTAATGCCTTTCAGAAGGCAATAGATCAAGAGGGGAGCAGAACCCCGTGCATGACTATATTTTCCTGATTTGGACAGGAGATTATAGAACACGATCTTGGTTAGGACTTGAGCTGTGAGAGTATATTACTTCACCTCCTCATTCCTAACTAAAGCGAGATTTTCTTCATCGTGAAGCAACAAAGATGCGGTGAGGGCAGATTCACCATCGAGATAATCAAACTCATGAAGTTCAACACTGTAAATATCTACACCCTCGTAGAAGAAGTGTTGCAGATGGGCAAATCGATCTAGAGAAATATTTAAATCCTTACCCAGAACCCTAGATCTAATGTGATTATTTTGAAATGATAGATTAGAGTAAAAGTAGTGTACAAGCTTAGGATAGACATGTTCTTTAATAGTAACAAGATATTCAAGAGATCTAGTACTCAAGATGTTAGCAAGATTCAGGTGCTCAAAATCATCGAGCACCATGGTTCTACCAGAGATAACATGTTTATTATAAATTACCGAAAATTTATGAGAGGCATTTCGAAAAATACGGGAGTTTGAGGATGATTTAGATGTTTTACCCTTCTCAGATCTAGCACTTTTTGACATTTTGAGGCTAACAAACAAAGATTTGGCATGAATTAAAGAAGGATTTACAAAAAAAACTGTATATCAAGTAGATTAAAGAAAAGTGAGATTATACATTGAAACCCAAAAAAATCCCTTTGAAAAAAGTGAATCTGGAGTACTGAAGAGAGATCCAACAAAATTTTAGGATTTGATTTTGGAATAAAGGTGTTTTGGGAGGATTAGAGTGAGAGGGGGTGAGGGAAAATAGGGAGGAAGAGGAGAGAGTGACGGGTGTAGGAGGAGAGAATGAGAAAGATTTAGGAATTTAGGGTTTTAAAAATGGGTTATCTATAGCCAGACCCGATCCCCAGTCGACCGCCTGGTGGACCGAGGCTAACCGAGTGCAATCTCGGTTACAGTCGGTCGACCGGCTTTAGGCCAAAAATTTAATTGAGATAAACTTGCACACAGAAAATATAAAATTTTAAAATTGAAGAATAGTTAGTGCTAAGTTGCTCAATACTACTGTTATAGCTATGGGCTATGTGGGTCGTGAACCACAAGGAGAGACTGTGATGGAAGCATTTAGTAAGCTCTTTTGAGTTACTAAAACTGGTTAAAAGTTCTTCTTTGTTCTTTAAAAGAAAAAAAATAAAAGCTATATTAAGTTAGAAAAGAAAGTGGAAGATAGACAAAGATGGTTTTGAAATCATTCTAAATTTAAAAGAAATGTTAAATTAAAAGAGAAAGATCCAAAAGAAAGAAAGAGAAAAGTATTGATTTTTTAGAAGTGTCTAAACTATGAAATGAAAAGAAAGAAAATAAAAATCTAAAGTTTACTTACCTCTTTATGCTTACCTCACCTTGGATCCTAAGCAACAACTTTCCTTGGCTTGAAGGCGATCACCGCATGGAATAAAAGAATCTACTCACTCCAAATTGCCTATATTATATCATCAAAACTATGAAAAGTATGTATGAAATAATACAAAACTTACCCGTTTAGAAGTGGAATCTACCGCCATAAACCATCTGTTGCTCTTGCAAAGTCAAGGCTTAGTCAAGGCCAATAAATTCATCTGGTTTCAGATCAAACATGAGAGGACAAGTATTAATGAAAAACAAGAAAAATAATATAAAAAAACCAAGCTTCAATTACATTAAAAAACTATAAGAAAAAAGATCAAGTCACATCAAGTGTCACTTTTGAAAACCACTCTCACTTTTTCATATGAATTTTTCTCCAACCTAAGCTATAAAGAAAATGAAAAAATTATATAAGAAGAAAAAGTAAAACTTAAATTAAAAACTAGAAATAAAAACTAGCCTAAACTCTCTGCTAAGTGGTGCCACTTTGCCTTCTCAAGTGGTGGTATTCATAGGTTGAAATAGATAAGGGAAAGCGTGCTTGAAGATGAGACCAAATTGCTGGCCCAACAAAAAAATCTTCTGATAAGGTTGTAGTTAAAGTTAGAGATATGGATAAAATTTCTCCCCAACAAAAAAGATTTTCTGATAATATCTCTTTTGGATCTCTGGATTTTAACAATATACATTTGATTCTTCAAGCTAACCAAATTGATTCTTCTAAATTCAATTTTAATTGTATTTATTTGGCTTTATCTTCAGTAATCAAATAGATCTAATTAAATCAAATTTAACTGACTTTTTTTGGTCTTATCTTCTCTCCCTTCATTAAGACAAACCTGCAAAATAAAACATTAAGATAAGGAATTATCAGGATTTATTACAAGATAAATGTGAGAATGTAATAAAAATAATGCAAAATATGTGTACGATCAATCATACATGGCTACAAGATGTAGCAATAACAAGCAAGTCATATGCATATAGGTATGAATTTTACAATATAGAACATTATGCATAAATGGGACAACCTCCTTCCATGCCTCCAACCATCAATTAATAAGTATGCAAGAAAGAGTAAGATACCAATTAAGATACCAATAAATAAATATTAAAAATATTGCATATAAACAGGAGAATGGATAAGAGGTAATTGCATGAACATCAATTTCAAACAAATAGCTTAAAACAATAAACAAATAAATCTAAATACTTCTCCCCTTTTTTGTCATATATCAAAAAGAGGGACTCCAATATTAAAAATCCAAATAGGAAAATGGATCATTTGAACATGTGCATGATACTCATTTGAAAGTAAAACTCAACTTAATGAAATATTTTATTCAAAAATGATGTAAAACTCATAAAGCCATGAAGAAACTCATAAATTTAATCCATCATACAAACATTTAACTCACCGCAAATGAAAGATAATCTTTTAAAGTCAAGTGGTTTAGTAAAAATAGTCACTAATTGAAAATCGGCAGAGACATAATAAATTTAAATTTCTCCTTTTCCAAATGGTCTCTAAGAAAGTGATATTGAATCTCTATGTGCTTGGTCCTTCTATGTTGATTTGTATTCTTGATCATATGAATAATACTGGTATTATTATAAAATATTTTGATATGATCATAATGCAAATCATAAAAAAAGGAGAGTATGTTTCATCCAAAAGAACTCCACCAGTGCATCGTCCGCTGCCTGTCCCAAGCCAGGATAAAGGAGGAGGGTTATAGTAGGCCTGTTGATTAGTCTCTAAAACTACATATTTCATATCACATCTTCACATTTATTTAATATTAAATTCTTCTAATAATACCTCTCTTGCATGTTTCTAGGTCCATGGCATGAAATGAAGAAGAAGACCCTAAATCACCATTTAATTGGTGATTAAAAGCCACCATGAATAGTCATTGAATTTGGAGGGCTATTTTATTAAAACCGGGGGCCAATTTCCAAAAATCAGGACCTGCAACTAAATAGGGGACAGACGGGACAGCGTGCGCGCGGCTCTAAAAGAGCCACGGAAATGCGGGGTCGCGTTTCTGTGGCCGTACAGGCGCAGCCGCGCCCGTACTTTGGGCCAGGGTTTGCCCCCGGCCCCCTTTCCCCTGGTGCCTATAAATACTCCTTGGGGTTCTTTAGTTGGAGATATGCAATGTTTTAGGGTAGTTTCTGTAAGTTCACCTAGAGGGGGGGTGAATAGGTGATGGCTAATCAAATGGTCACTTAATGCCAAATAATGCGAAAGCTAAAAACAATTATGACCTAAACTAAACTTTTACACTAAACACCACGTATAACACAAGAGTGTTGCCGAATTTCCCGTGAAGGCTCTGGACAAACTCCTCTAGATTCCCCTTGAATGGGTTGAGGTGCCGCGTTGGCTCTCTTGGTTGAATACAAGTGTTAGCAAACAAACCCAAGCAAGTATATCAATATGAGCACAATGAATATATCAAGCATATAAAGATAGACAATAAAGTATGCAAGATATAACAAGAGACAAAGAGAGAGAGAGAGCAATCGCAAACACAAAGGGTTTGTTTCGAGGTTCGAGCACACTTGCTCTACATCCCCGCCTTCGACACACGAAGGATTTCCACTATGCAAGATCCCAATGGATCTCTCCTCGGTGCCACAACACCACAAGCCCTCGGACTCCCTAGTCCCGTACACACGCAAGCCCCACAAGCTTGCCGAGGCCGCACCTCAAACACGGAGTTCGCACCCGAACTCGAAACAACGTGAACACACACGTCCGCCTCCTCAAAGTACAATAAAAGATCTCTTGGTGATCTAAACACTTTGATCACCAATAAAAGCTCTCACTACAACACTCCTATAAGATGAATAGCAATGGATGGCTCAAGTGTTTGTGTGAGAAAAACTAGGATGAGATGGTGGAGGAAAACTCAAGAAGATCTCTTTTAAACACTCTTAATAAAAATTCCCTTTTGATTGGAAGTATTAGCTCTCAATTTTGTGGAGAAAAACTTCTGAAAAAAAGTAGGCAAAACGGCTCTAAAACTTCTCCAAAATCTTAGCTCAAAATAATGACCAAACCCCCAAATATATAGGCTGCCAGAAACTAGCCGTTGGGGTCTGTCAGGCCTGCTGGTCGACCGGATCGGTCGACCACCAACGGTCAAAAATCCGATCGTTGGAGCCACGATCGACCGCCCGGGTCGACCGAGCCACTGGAGCAGAGAGTACAACTCTCTGTCGGTCGACCCGTACGGTCGGCCGAAATTTCCAGAGAGCAGAGCTCTCTGGAGCGGTCGATCGTCCGGTCGGCCGTCCTCCAGTGCACAAAGGCGTGCACGTCTATGCACGTCGGTCGACCGATCCGGTCGACCGACTTCAGACCAAGTCGACTATACAGTCGACTTGCTGAAGCTGGAAACTGTTTTTCTGGGATTAAAAACTAAGTCTTTTGGTTCAAATAAAATCCCATAAAATACTTAAAAATCTACAAAAATAGTTTAACCAATATACTTTGATATATGTTTAGACGGGAAAGGTGTTGTATTGTGGAGTATAATTTGCACACAAAATATATTCAATAAAAAGAGATAAGGTTTAGATTCAACCTCAAGTGCTTTGATCACTCCACAAATGTATTCCAAATGATTAATGTACCCTTTCCTATCTCCGTTATAGCATGGGCTATACCGAGTCGATTCTCAGGGAGAGCTTGCGATGGAAGCGTTACGGTTGGTAGTGAAGAAAAGAAAACAAAGATTCTTCTTGGTTTAAAAGAATGAATAAAACATGAAAAAAGAAATGAAAGAATGGGTGGCTTTGTTCATGATGGAAAATGAAAAGAAATCAAAAGGAGATTTGCTTTTGGAATTAAAACTAAAAGAAAGAAAACTTTGAAGAAGATTTGAAGATGGAGAAAATCATGACTAGCTAACCTTACTACCTTGCTAAAAAACTTACTAAACTCCATGATGGTGAATGCGTGCCTCATGTTGATTCATCGGCAAAGATTTGTCTTGCGTGTTGGTCTAATTACTTTCCCACTTGGATGACGGGTGATCATTCTTGGACTTGTCTTGTAGCCTCATAGATGTCATTGGCCTACAATTAAACTTTCAATAATGGAATCAAAAGAGCTACACTCAAGGGATGCTAAGGAAGAAGATACAACATTCATTAATGGAAGTAAAGAAGTTGTACAACAAATAGCATATTGGTGATCCATCTCCATGTTCCATCACGGCACTTGTTCTAAAGACAAGGCTCTAAATGAGGCACATATGAATCATATGGAGAATTACAACAAGATATAGCCAAGCATGAAAGTAACCCATCGGAGAAGAGAAGACCATACAACTTGCAAGATTAAAGATAGCAATCACCCATGAGTTAGTAGTTAGCAAGGTTAGTGGTTAGCTAGACATGAGAAGAATTAGCTACTAACCATTACAATAAAAGAAAAACAAAGCATGAATAAAAGTGCAAGTAAAGTAAAGCTAGAATTAAAGAAAGCAAGTAATACTAGAAAATGCTCAAGTAGAGAGAAGAGAATGGATGAATCCTTGCTTCACAAGTTGTCACTCCTTGGTGTACACAAGCTTTCTCTCTCTTACAACTCTCTTTTGCAGAATTTCTAGGGAGGAAGAAGATCTAGAGCACTACAAAAATCCTAGAGAAAAATCCTACAAAAATACAAGCATCTTGTTGGCCCAAAGGCCTATCACCCTAGTTTTGATGATGATCAACTCATGAAGTTATGATTACTAATGATCTTGTGTTTAATTAGTGACAGATTCCTTATCAAGATCTTAGTAGGTGTGGAGCTTCAACAAAGGTTTTAAAGACAAGTTGGAAGCTAGCACCGGTTGATTCACGAGCCTATGCATCAAGAACACATCTAGAGATGAGCTCGGTGGATTGCATTTGGACCAAGTCAAGAAGATGAGAAGCCTTCAAGGGAAGACTTCAAGAAGTTGAAGACTTGTGTCTAGGTATAAGATTTTTATTTGTTTTATAAAAATGTAAAGGATAGATAGTGGTGGATTGCTCAAGTCTATATCACACACACACTCTTGATTGAAGTTTTCATTTAAGATTTCTTTTTAGAAAAGAATTTTTATTTAGAAAAAGATTTTCTTTGTGACAAAATATTTATCTTGGATTTTGGTATTTCATAGCTTACATATCTTATATCCAAAACCATGCTTAGAGCCTATTGTCAAAACTAGATATTTCATCTTGATTGTGTGGTGGATCATATCCATACACACTATGCTTTTAGAGTATATCTTGTTTTTGTATTTGATGAAAGTTTGGAAAAACATGTTGATATTTCAAAACCAAGTTTAGTGCTTTATGTCAAAAACTAGATATGTCATCTTGATTGTGTAGTGGATCATATCCACACACACTATGCTTTAAAGTGTATCTTGTTTTTGTATTTGATGGAAATTTGGAAAAACATGTTGTTTTAGAAAAACAGTTTTTATTATGAGCCAATATTTCCAAGTTACAAAAATAGTCAAATCTTCAATAACATGCCTTGATTTTGTGCAAGCATGTTTCTATATCATAAAACTATTTTTGTAGAATTTCTAAGTATTTATGGGATTTTTATTAAGCCAAAAAGACCTATCCTTAATCCCAAATTTTCAGGTTCTGGCAGTTCTGATTTTTCAGAACTGACAGTGGCCGGTCGACCGGGTCGGTCGACCGGACGTGCACAGCGTGCACGCTTGTGTGCACTGGAGGACGGTCGACCGGACCGGTCGACCGCTTAAGAGAGCTTTGCTCTCGGGAATTATCGGTCGACCGACAGAGAGTTTTCTCTCTTCTCCAGTTGCGCGGTCGACCGGGCCGGTCGACCGGAGGCTGCAACGGTCGGATTTTTGACCGTTGCCGGTCGACCGGACCGGTCGACCGGAAGCTCTGACAGAGCCCAACGGTCAGATTTTTCTGGCCTCTATAAAAGGGGGTTTTGTCATTGTTTTGAGCCAAGATTTTTGGAGACCTTAGAGCCTGTTTTCTCATATTCATTCCAGAGGTTTTTCTCCACAAAAATAGTGAGCTAATACTTCCAATCAAAAGGGAAGAATTTATAAGAGTGTTTATTGTGATTTCTTGAGTTTTCCATCAAAAGTTCTTTCCTTGATTTCTCACACTACACTTGAGCATCCATTGAGCTATTCATCCTATAGGAGAGTTGTAGTGAGAGTTTGTAATTGGTGATCAAGTGTTTAGATCACCAAGAGATCATTTCTTGTTCTTTGAGAAGGCGGACGGTTGTGTTCGCGGTTTGATTGAGGGTCCTAGTGAGGACTTGGTGTTGTTGGGTCCTAGTGAGGACTTGTAGCTTGAGGTGCGGCCTCGACGAGCCGGTGGGCTTGTGGTGTGTAAGGGACTAGAGAGTCCGAGGGCTTGTAGGTGTTGCGGCACCGAGGAGTGATCCGGTGGGATCTTACATAGTGTAAATCCTTCGTGTGTCGAAGGCGGGGATGTAGAGCAAGTGTGCTCGAACCTCGAAACAAACCCTTTGTGTTTGCGATTGCTCACTCTTGCTCTCTTTCTCTTTTTGTCTCTATTTTATATCTTGCATTCAATTTATTGTGTTCATCTTATATATGCATGATATATTCCCTTGTGCTCATAATTGATATACATACTTGCTTGGGATTGTTGTTAACACTAGTATTCAACCAAGAGAGCCAACGCGGCACCTCAACCCATTCAAAGGGAATCTAGAGGAGTTTGTCCAGAGCCTCGCAAGGGGAATTCGGCAACACTCTTGTGTTATACATAAGTGTTTAATTAAAAGAAGTTTAATTTGGTCAACTTAGTTTTAATTCCGCATTATTTGTTCATAAGTGACCATTAGATTAGCCATCACCTATTCACCCCCCCTCTAGGTGATCTTACAATTGGTATCAGAGCCAAGTGCTCTTAATATTGGGTCTAACAACCTAGAGTTAAAGATCCTCCTTTAGGCTAATCACAATATTTTGTACACACACCATGGACTTCATGTCACCACCCACCTTTGACACTCTTAACATCCAAATTTGGAAGGTTAAGATGTCTTTGTTCCTCAAAGGACTTGGCCTTAGTGTATATCTTGCCACAACTAATAAAGAATATTGCTTAAATGGTAAGAACATTGAGGCTAATGCAAAAGCCCTTCATGCTATTAAGTCAACCCTAAATGATGATTATTTATCTAGGGTTTCTAATGTTGAATCGGCTTTTGTAGTATGGAACATCATCACCTTCCTCGGCGAAAGAGATCTATACTATGCGGGGAGTGACTCGGACGTTGGAAGCGACACCTCCAACGCATGCTTTATGGTCCAAGGGGATGACCCCCTTGAGGTAAACTCCGAATCCGATGATGAGGACATGTCATATGATGAGCTCACTTCATTTTGCCAAACAATTCTTGAGAAATATGACATGATTAAAAAGGAAAATAAAAATTTGAAAAAGGACATTGCTTGCATGCATATAGAACAAGATTCATTTAAATCTAACATTGCATGTTTAGAAAAAGAAGATAACATTTTGAAAAAGGATTTTGATGCCATGCTTAATGAAAAAGATTCATTAGAAAATAAAATGGCATGCTTAGAAAAAGAGAATAAAGATTTGAAAAATGAGAATATTTCCTTAATGTCTAAATTGAATGTTTTATGTGAAGGAAATATGATTTTGAAAAATAAGGTTGATTTGGTGGAAAAACAAAAAGAAGTTGTTTTTCAAGAAAATAAATCTTTGAAAAGAAAATTTTGTGAAAAAGAAAAAGATTTTGTTTCACAAAAGAAAAAGAAAAGTGATTCTATATCTCATCATGCTTCTCATGCACACATTGATCAAAATGAGTTTAAAAATTTGAAAAATAAAATTGATAATTTGAGCTCTAATTTGAGCTCATGTGCATTCAATCATACTAGATTGGAATCCTTGTTTCAAAAGAAACAAGTTCCTCATACTCATGCACATCATCATCATGACCATGCTTATGATGCACATCATGCTCACACTCCCACTCATAAATATGCTAAGGTGTACACATGTACACATTGTGGCCGCAAAGACCATCTAAGAAAATTTTGTTATGAAAGGTTAAATGTTCTTATTTTTGATAAAAATAAAAATGCTTGGGTTCCTTACAAGACTAACCCCATAGGACCCAAGAAAATATGGGTACCAAAATCCCCACCTTGTGTATTTGATGTAGGTGAGGAATCTCTCAAAACGTGAGAGATTTGGTGCCTTGATGGTGAGTGCATTTGAACTAAAATGACACATACTTGGAGCACCGCTATCAAGGAATTTTGGTGGGTCAACCACCATGCTAGGAGCTTTGGAGTTGGTAACAATTTCTAAACTTCTATTTCTTTTATGCACATGCTTTTATTTCATGTATCATGTAGCATGTTCATTTTTTTTTGGGTGCTTCATGTGGCATTTACATGCTTAAATGTAGAATGTGTCAAAACTTGCATTTATACATATATGAATAGTGAACTACAATTGACTCATATATATTTGAACTTCATGCTCATTTGTATCCACTATATGCATGTGTATAGGCTAGTTTTGATGATTCGGTCATTTATGCTTGTTATGCCTATCTTTGATCTTACCTCATGTATATGTGTGTTAATTCAAATCTAATAAATATACATGTATACCCGTGAGTCTCTAGCTTTCATGCAAATATTTGATAGACTCTTTTACAATTTTGGGATATGTATGTGTATTGTTAGATTTGTATAATTCATACATATACCATGAAGATTGTTGTTTTTTTTTAATAAAAATGATTTTGTGTTGATTTGATAACAATGATTTCTATGTGATTTGAGCTTCAATGACTACTTTCATGAAAATGCTATTTACATAACCTTTGAACACTCATCTTTTATTCAAAAATATATTTATGAGCTTTATGGACTATGAGTGCTTGGATTTTTTTTTTTTATGTACTTAGTCTCATTCATGAAAAACATATGATTTGACATATTTGAAGGATCTTTAACTAGTTTTCAAAAATAATTTATACTAGTTATGTATTCTTCAAATAATTTTTGAGATTGTCACATGATTCAATTTTTCTTAAAATTTAATGCTTCATGATTTGAATATTAGTTTATATGTTAGTTTTTGTCAACACTAGGATTTATACTTGAACATATCATGGGCCTCAAAAAGATCTATTAGTAAGTGTGCTTAAATGCTTATTTGAACCCTTGAAATGTACTTGTATTGCTTAGTTTTGATGATTCATACATATTTAAACTTATGTTCACCTTTTGGATTTGATTTATGATCATGTGCCTTTTATTTCATGTATATGTGTATTTTGCCAAACCTTAAAATATACATGTATAACTCTTGAGTCTTTTGCCTTCAATGCAAATCCATTCATATAGACTCACTTGAGTTTAAGAGATATGTATGTATATTTCATGTATTGTCAAAACATACATATATCTTGACATATAGATTTTGTTTTCAATGATTTAATAAAAAAAAATGTGAGATGATTTTGATGTTTATGATTTTCTAAGGAATATTGTACCTTATTGCCATTTTCATGATGCCATGTTTCACATAACATTAGTACACTCACTTCTTTTGAAACTATTTGGACTTTATAGATTAGAGTGTTTGAGTGTTTTGTGTTTCATTGCTATTTCATGAAAATCCTTAGATTTATTCCTTGATAGAAGTATTTCGTACTAGTTGTTAAACACTCTCATTTAACTAGTTCGAATTCTTCATGTGTTGTTAATGCTAAGCTTAATTCAAATCTTACTTTTCAAGCTTATGCATTAGATTTTAAATGGTATCAATATTTTTATTTGATATCAAAGAGAAAATTCAAAATTTGTTTTGATAAAATAGAATTAATGATTTTAAAATAGAATTCAAAATTTTTGATTTGTATTGCCCCTCCTTGACTTCTTTATTTTTGACATAAAGGGGGAGAAAATTTGTTGATTTGATTTTACTTTGAACCCTTTGTTGATGATTGACAAAAAGGGGGAGAAGTATTTGTGTTTTTATTTGATATATATGCATGATTTCCTTGCTTAAGGGGGAGAAGTATTTGTCCTTCTTACTTAAGGGGAATTAAGATTTGTATTTATGCATATGTGTTTGATTTATGCAAATAGGAGTAAAAAGATTTTGATTTATGCTTGTTGCATCTCCATATTTGCATCCATATTCATGTGCTTCATGATCATATTTATTATTTATTTTGTATGCATGAGTTAAGGGGGAGCTTCTTTGAAGCTTTACTTTAATCCATGCATATATAACGTCATGAGTTTTGTCATCATCAAAAAGGGGGAGATTGTTGGCCCAAAGGCCTATCACCCTAGTTTTGATGATGATCAACTCATGAAGTTATAATTACTAATGATCTTGTGTTTAATTAGTGACAGATTCCTTATCAAGATCTTAGTAGGTGTGGAGCTTCAACAAAGGTTTTAAAGACAAGTTGGAAGCTAGCACCGGTTGATTCACGAGCCTATGCATCAAGAACACATCTAGAGATGAGCTCGGTGGATTGCATTTGGACCAAGTCAAGAAGATGAGAAGCCTTCAAGGGAAGACTTCAAGAAGTTGAAGACTTGTGTCTAGGTATAAGATTTTTATTTGTTTTAGATAAAAATGTAAAGGATAGATAGTTGGTGGATTGCTCAAGTCTATATCACACACACACTCTTGATTGAAGTTTTCATTTAAGATTTCTTTTTAGAAAAGAATTTTTATTTAGAAAAAGATTTTTCTTTGTGACAAAATATTTATCTTGGATTTTGGTATTTCATAGCTTACATATCTTATATCCAAAACCATGCTTAGAGCTATTGTCAAAAACTAGATATTTCATCTTGATTGTGTGGTGGATCATATCCATACACACTATGCTTTTAGAGTATATCTTGTTTTTGTATTTGATGAAAGTTTGGAAAAACATGTTGATATTTCAAAACCAAGTTTAGTGCTTTATGTCAAAAACTAGATATGTCATCTTGATTGTGTAGTGGATCATATCCACAGACACTATGCTTTAAAGTGTATCTTGTTTTTGTATTTGATGGAAATTTGGAAAAACATGTTGTTTTAGAAAAACAGTTTTATTATGAGCCAATATTTCCAAGTTACAAAAATAGTCAAATCTTCAATAACATGCCTTGATTTTGTGCAAGCATGTTTCTATATCATAAAACTATTTTTGTAGAATTTCTAAGTATTTATGGGATTTTTATTAAGCCAAAAAGACCTATCCTTAATCCCAAATTTTCAGGTTCTGGCAGTTCTGATTTTTCAGAACTGACAATGGCCGGTCGACCGGGTCGGTCGACCGGACGTGCACAGCGTGCACGCCTGTGTGCACTGGAGGACGGTCGACCGGACCGGTCGACCGCTTAAGAGAGCTTTGCTCTCGGGAATTATCGGTCGACCGGGCCGGTCGACCGACAGAGAGTTTTCTCTCTTCTCCAGTTGCGCGGTCGACCGGGCCGGTCGACCGGAGGCTGCAACGGTCGGATTTTTGACCGTTGCCGGTCGACCGGACCGGTCGACCGGAAGCTCTGACAGAGCCCAACGGTCAGATTTTTCTGGCCTCTATAAAAGGGGGTTTTGTCATTGTTTTGAGCCAAGATTTTTGGAGACCTTAGAGCCTGTTTTCTCATATTCATTCCAGAGGTTTTTCTCCACAAAAATAGTGAGCTAATACTTCCAATCAAAAGGGAAGAATTTATAAGAGTGTTTATTGTGATTTCTTGAGTTTTCCATCAAAAGTTCTTTCCTTGATTTCTCACACTACACTTGAGCATCCATTGAGCTATTCATCCTATAGGAGAGTTGTAGTGAGAGTTTGTAATTGGTGATCAAGTGTTTAGATCACCAAGAGATCATTTCTTGTTCTTTGAGAAGGCGGACGGTTGTGTTCGCGGTTTGATTGAGGGTCCTAGTGAGGACTTGGTGTTGTTGGGTCCTAGTGAGGACTTGTAGCTTGAGGTGCGGCCTCGACGAGCCGGTGGGCTTGTGGTGTGTAAGGGACTAGAGAGTCCGAGGGCTTGTAGGTGTTGCGGCACCGAGGAGAGATCCGGTGGGATCTTACATAGTGGAAATCCTTCGTGTGTCGAAGGCGGGGATGTAGAGCAAGTGTGCTCGAACCTCGAAACAAACCCTTTGTGTTTGCGATTGCTCACTCTTGCTCTCTTTCTCTTTTTGTCTCTATTTTATATCTTGCATTCAATTTATTGTGTTCATCTTATATATGCATGATATATTCCCTTGTGCTCATAATTGATATACATACTTGCTTGGGATTGTTGTTAACACTAGTATTCAACCAAGAGAGCCAACGCGGCACCTCAACCCATTCAAGGGGAATCTAGAGGAGTTTGTCCAGAGCCTCGCAAGGGGAATTCGGAAACACTCTTGTGTTATACATAAGTGTTTAATTAAAGAAGTTTAATTTGGTCAACTTAGTTTTATTCCGCATTATTTGTTCATAAGTGACCATTAGATTAGCCATCACCTATTCACCCCCCCTCTAGGTGATCTTACACATCTAATCTCTAATCTCCTCTCTTCTTCCATCTTTTTGCGAAAGCCCTGGTCCTGTATTTATAGGCCTCAGAGAGAAGTCTCCAGAATCCGGACAGGTGGCAGGAATCTGGGGCTCAACAGCCCCAGATCTGCCGCAGATCTGCGGCTAGGATTGGGAAAACGCGGCAAAACTTGGTCCGTTGGATCTTAGATTTCTGTTACGAATTTGTTATGAGTTTGTTAGCCACGTGGACCTTCTAGAAGTGTGAGCTGGCGCATAGAATTCTCCAAATCCTGGGCTCAAACTTGGGCTCTCTTTTGGGCTTTTGAATTAATCTCTTTTAATTATTGCTAATTAAAGACATTTTGGGCTTTTTCTTATTTCAGATGTGGACCTGTAAAAATAGAGAGAAGAAGATTAAAAATCATATTTTTATTGACAATATGCATGGTATAGATGTGGTAAAATATGCAAAATTGAATATCAATCACACCCCACACTTATTCTTTTGCTCGTCCCGAGCAAAACAAAGAAAAGAAAAACTATACTACCAATTTTATTACACCACTTTCGTAGGTGACACGATTGCACTGAGCACGTGTAACAAGCCGTTAAACCTCTAGGTTACCCTAGAGGAGGAGTGTTGTCTCCTGAGGGTTTTCAGCGGATTGCACCCACAAAATCCATAAAGAAAGAAAACAAATGTTAGTGTTTTGAAAATTCATTTTGAAAGAGAGACATGTTTTCGAACTATTTTTGCAAAAATATAAGTTATCTAAGGTCATAAGTCCATCTATAATCATTCTTTCTTAAACTTAGTCTCTATGCAAGATCTTGTCTTCAATTAAGGTAAGAATTCAAAATTGGATTGAATATTTTATCCTTCATAAAACTTAGATAGTATGCACATTGTGATAGTGAAGATTTCTGGGATTTCAACTCTAACCATAAAACCATTTATTATTTATTTATTTATATATATATATATTTTTTTCTTCCCTTAGTTTAGGCTTTCTAGTTCACCCATGTAACGAGCCTATAACCGATGACTCCCAAACCAGACGGTCTTAGGCATCAGATGAGAAAACATCCCTCGGGTTTAAGGACTCGAGTGAAAAAGGCCACAAAACTAAGGGGGATTATTCTTTTAATCACCGTTAGGCGTGAATAACCATGCTTCTTGAGGCACAATTATCCAGCTTAATAAGTGATGTTTTATTTATATATTTTTCTTTTTTTTCTTTTTTTATATTTTATGGCCTTTTTGGTCTTTGTTTCCATCCCAAAGATGTGTAAGTGTGAAGTGCATACTATCTAAGGCAAAAAAAAAAAAATATCTCTCAATTTTTCTTACTTAGCCTATAATTTCAAACAAGATCTATTATTTCAACTAGGTTTAAGATGTCATAATTAAGGCTTTCTTAATTTCTAAGATACATCTTAATTTTCTTAAAAATAGATCAAAACTTTGTCTCTTATTTCAAAAAGTTTTTTTTTTTTTAAAAGAAGTGTAAAAGAAAGAAAATCTAAAAACTCTATGTTAGTAAACCCTCCCCCACACTTATCTCATGCATTGTCCTCAATGCATCATGATATATGCATGCATGAAATAGATAAGAGGTAAGAAACTTTTATTTACAAGAAAGTGCAAAAAATTATTTACAAAGAGTATATACAAGTGTAACCATTACCTAGGCTTTTGGTCGTTTTCCTCTGGCCCGTTTCCCATCGTTCCAGTGCGTCTGCTTTCGTGAGCTCAGTTGGGAAACGGTTTGAATTATTTTAGCCCTAGGTATTTCCAGATTCAATTGTTTATTATTATCATTCACCCTCATTCCACCACATTGTTCACTAAAAAATTCCTTATCACCACTCTCACTCTGAATCTCATCACTTCCAATGTTAAGAAATTTCAGCTCCTCTCCATACAATTCTTCAAAACTAAGGTCAACATCCGGAAGTGTGCAATCAGTTAGCTGACCCCGAGTTGACTCATCTAGACACATGATCTCATCAGCAAACAGGTCTTCAAAGGATATATCAATCGGAGGTTCGAATACAGTCAGAGTTGGCTCATTGAAAGTGAAAATATCCAAATCAACTTTTCCCTTTTGAAAGGGTACTCGGATAAGAGAATCACAAGATTGTGACTCATCTTTTGGATCTTCACCTTCTTCCTCACAATTGTTACTAATGAAACTAACCTCAAATGTTTGATCTTTTATTTTACGAGGTTGTGTGTGGAAGACATTGTGTTCATGAGTCATGTTACCAAAGGTTAACCTCATTGATCCATTCCGGCAATTAATGATGGCATTTGCAGTAGCCAGGAACGGTCGTCCCAAAATGACAGGAATTTGAGCCCTTTGATTGGAATTTGACACAGGTTTTGTTTCAAGGACTACAAAGTCAACAGGATAAATGAATTCCCCAACTTTGACAAGGACATCGTGAATTTCCCCCTAGGGTCTAGTGACAGAGCGATCAGCCAATTATATGGTCATTTGGGTAGGACGGAGATCACCTAACCCTAATTGTTGGTACACAGAGAAAGGCAGGATATTGATGCTGGCCCCCAAATCAAGAAGTGCCCTATTAATGGTAGTTTGTCCTATGATGCATGAAATGGTGGGGCTCCCTGGGTCTTTGTATTTAACAGGAATTGGACCATTGAGCAGCTCGTTGATGGATGATGCTAGGAAGACTTTTTAGGGACTTGTGTTTTCCTCTTCTTGGTGCACATTTCCTTTAAGAATTTAGCATATGATGGCACTTGTTGTATGGCATCAAGAAGAGGGACATTGATTTGGACCTTATTGAACATTTCTTTTATCTTCTCCATGTGAGCATTTGTCTTGGGATTCTTAAGCCTATTTGGAAATGGTACAACAGGCTTATAGGGTTGCTCATCTACCTTTTCTTTACCCTTGGCTTTTGAAGTGGATGGCTCTGTACTAAAAGATGGTTTGTCAGAAGTTGTTGCATTGGGACAGGAGGTGTTGGCTTTGGTGCTGGATGAGATGATTGACTAGAAACCTTATTATCAACTTGTTTACCAAATCTCAGGGTATGAATAGCATGACATTGACTGGGTCCTGATCTTCCACTTCATTCAAAGGGAAGTGATGTTTGGGATTTGGCACTGGCTGGCTTGGAAGCATACCTTTTGTCTCTCATTAGCCAATTGCCTGATTTGGACCTTAACCTAATTCATATCCTGATGATAGTTCTTTGTAAAGGTTTCTAACATTTTCCTCAACTCTGATATTTCTGAATTATTCTGGGGTGGATGTTGATAATACGGAGGTTGGAATTGTGATTGGTAGTGTGGTAGGTTCTGATATGGTTGTGAATGTGGTGGATTTTGAGATGGATGAACATACAGTGAATTATGATTGAAACTGGATGTGTGAGACTGAGCATTATATGGATATGGAAGTGGTGGTTTATGATGCTCAGGACTAGACTGACTCCACGAAAAATTGGATGGTTCTGCCATCCTGAATTGTAAGTGTTGGGGTATGGGGGT
Organism: Agave tequilana; assembly: GCA_038442645.1. Classification (NCBI taxonomy): domain Eukaryota; kingdom Viridiplantae; phylum Streptophyta; class Magnoliopsida; order Asparagales; family Asparagaceae; genus Agave; species Agave tequilana. The sequence continues at coordinate 122,394 of JAVJIF010034062.1, read as the reverse complement.
CTGGTAAATGCTGCATTCAAGTTCTCCTGATATGATTGGGGCTGATACAAAGGATACTCCTCAAAGACATGGTTAAGGTCATGACAGTAGGTGCAACCCGGTTTAATCACAGGCAATGGGTTGACCTGATTTACAACAGAATTTCCCCTAGACTCAAGCAGTTCTATCCTCTTCATTAATTGTGTGATCTTAGCTTCTGCGGCTATAGAGGATTCTATGGAGTGCATACCAGTTCTGGAAGTGGTGGGAGTGGGTTTATCAGGGCATGACTCCCACTGAATGGTTTTCTCAGCTAAGGTTTCAAAGAGATCCCACCCCTGATGTTCATCTTTCTTCAAAAATTCCCCTTGACACATGGATTCAAGGAGGGTTTTCGTTTGGTAATCTAGACCGTCATAGATAATCTGGCATAAACGCCATTTCTCTATGCCGTGATGAGGACACAGGGCTAGAAGGTCTTTGAAACGCTCAAGATACTTCCAGAAAGGTTCATTTGGTTCCTGCTTGAATTGCATGATATTCTTCCGCATGAGGGCTGTTTTGTGGATAGGATAGAATTTCTTAAGAAAGACTTTAACAAAATCATCCCAAGAAGATATGGAACTGATGAGAAGATTGTAAAGCCATTTCTTAGCTAAATCCTTAAGTGCAAACGGTAAGAACCGTAACCTAACAGCATCCTCGGTCAGTTGGGAAATTCTCATCATTTGGCATACCTCTTCAAACTCACGAATAAAAGGTATGCGTCCTCAGACTCAAGACCATGGAATCGGGAAGTGTATTAATGAATTGCGGTTTCAGCTCGAAGTGATTTCCATTAGATTCGGGGAGAAGAATGCAAGATGGAAGGGAGGTGCGAATCGGATAAAATCGATCTTGAAGTGAGACGTTGTTTTCCATAATGTCAAGTGGTTGTGTAAGTGCAAGTGTAGAAAGTCTAACAAGTCTTGCAGATTCTGAATCACGGAACCACTCTTGCATATACAATTACAAACAACGTGCACCGATCACACCAGCGAAAAAGAAAAAATGAAAATAACAAACAATAAAAGAAAAATCAATCCAAGCTTCGAGGATTCCTGGACCTAGACGACTCCTAATGATTAGATCGTCCACAGGAGGTTTAGTGTAGACTTTGACTACAAGCTAATCAGCCAGGTAAGGGCAAGGTTGTTGGGAGGTTTTCCGTCAAAGACGTTCCTTAATTAAGTAACCACCAACCTTCGGGCTTTCGGCCCTCAATCCCTTTCCTAGACACTGATTTTGCAAAAGTCAATTTCCAACACTTTTCCCCCTTAGGATAATCTCCTAAGTGAGTCCGGATGTCCCTAGGGCCAACGTCTATTTTTTTATTAAATTAGGCTTGGGTTAGTGAGTGCTGGGATGGTGGTTTTTGGGCTAAGGAAAGGGTGATAAAATCCCCACCTTATCTTTTTATGGGTAATGCCCTTAAATTCGATTTGTGCAAGTGTACGATATCAACAAACAAGGTTCACTCAAAGCGTAATTAAATCAAACAAAGAGTGAGTCCTAGTCAATATGCAATGCGTACGTACCTTGCCTCCAGCACTCTTCAACAGTAAAAGTAAAGGAATTGAAAAGACACGTGCCTAGAATGCAAATGTCTAAATAATTTTTAACTTTTCAACCAATGTTTTACTGTTTATTATAATTAGCAGGAGTATGGTGAAGCATACAAGAAAAGAATTATTGCAGAAGCTGTATTTTGCAAAGCTGAAGACCCTGCAGAAAACTTGTCAGTAGTGAACTCAGGATTGCTGCAAATCTGTGGCTGGGGCCGAGATTCTGCGGCAAAACTGAGGGATCCTGGTCTCTGCTTTCAAGAGCAGAGGCCCAGGTCCACTTATATGTCACTGCAATGCTATTTTTTCTGTTTCTTCACCTGTAACCTGCAACAGAGAAGAAAATACGTTTAGTTCTTCACTTTAAACCAAAAACAGTTGCTCTCCCCGGCAACGGCACCAAATTTGTTTAGACGGGAAAGATGTTGTATTGTGGAGTATAATTTGCACACAAAATATATTCAATAAAAAGAGATAAGGTTTAGATTCAACCTCAAGTGCTTTGATCACTCCACAAATGTATTCCAAATGATTAATGTACCCTTTCCTAACTCCGTTATAGCATGGGCTATACCGAGTCGATTCTCAGGGAGAGCTTGCGATGGAAGCGTTACGATTGGTAGTGAAGAAAAGAAAACGAAGATTCTTCTTTGTCTTTAAAAGAATGAATAAAACATGGAAAAAGAAATGAAAGAATGGGTGGCTTTGTTCATGATGGAAAATGAAAAGAAATCAAAAGGAGATTTGCTTTTGGAATTAAAACTAAAAGAAAGAAAACTTTGAAGAAGATTTGAAGATAGAGAAAACCATGACTAGCTAACCTTACTACCTTGCTAAAAAACTTACTAAACTCCGTGATGGTGAATGCGTGCCTCATGTTGATTCATCGGCAAAGATTTGTCTTGCGTGTTGGTCTAATTACTTTCCCACTTGGATGACGGGTGATCATTCTTGGACTTGTCTTGTAGCCTCATAGATGTCATTGGCCTACAATTAGACTTTCAATAATGGAATCAAAAGAGCTACACTCAAGGGATGCTAAGGAAGAAGATACAACATTCATTAATGGAAGTAAAGAAGTTGTACAACAAATAGCATATTGGTGATCCATCTCCATGTTCCATCACGGCACTTGTTCTAAAGACAAGGCTCTAAATGAGGCACACATGAATCATATGGAGAATTACAACAAGATATAGCCAAGCATGAAAGTAACCCATCGAAGAAGAGAAGACCATACAACTTGCAAGATTAAAGATAGTAATCACCCATGAGTTAGTAGTTAGCAAGGTTAGTGGTTAGCTAGACATGAGAAGAATTAGCTACTAGCCATTACAATAAAAGAAAAACAAAGCATGAATAAAAGTGCAAGTAAAGTAAAGCTAGAATTAAAGAAAGCAAGTAATACTAGAAAATGCTCAAGTAGAGAGAAGAGAATGGATGAATCCTTGCTTCACAAGTTGTCACTCCTTGGTGTACACAAGCTTTCTCTCTCTTACAACTCTCTTTTGCAGAATTTCTAGGGAGGAAGAAGATCTAGAGCACTACAAAAATCCTAGAGAAAAATCCTACAAAAATACAAGCATCTAATCTCTAATCTCTCCTCTCTTCTTCCATCTTTTTGCGAAAGCCCTGGTCCTGTATTTATAGGCCTCAGAGAGAAGTCTCCAGAACCCAGACAGGTGGCAGGAATCTGGGGCTCAACAGCCCCAGATCTGCCGCAGATCTGCGGCTAGGATTGGGAAAACGCGGCAAAACTTGGTCCGTTGGATCTCAGATTTCTGTTACGAATTTGTTATGAGTTTGTTAGCCACGTGGACCTTCTAGAAGTGTGAGCTGGCGCATAGAATTCTCCAGATCCTGGGCTCAAACTTGGGCTCTCTTTTGGCTTTTGAATTAATCTCTTTTAATTATTGCTAATTAAAGACATTTTGGGCTTTTTCTTATTTCAGATGTGGACCTGTAAAAATAGAGAGAAGAAGATTAAAAATCATATTTTTATTGACAATATGCATGGTATAGATGTGGTAAAATATGCAAAATTGAATATCAATCAATATACAAACATGCTTGCACAAAATTAAGGCATGTTATAAAAGATTGAACTATTTTTGTAAGTTTGGAAATATTGGCTCAAAAGAAAACTTGTATTTTTCTAAAACTTGTTTTCCAAACTTCTTCATGATACAAAAACAAGATATTTTGAATTCATTAAAGCATAGTGTATATGGATATGATCCACTACACAATTAAGATGAAATATCTATGTTTTTGGCATTAAGCTCTAAATATGGTTTTGGATAAAAGATATGCATATAAGAAATTCCAAAAACCAAAAAGTATTTTTCCAAAATGAAAGTCTTTTCTAAATCTGAAAATTCTTTTATGAAAACAATTCTATCAAGAGTGTGTGTGTATATGTACTTGAGCAATCCACCACTATTCTATCCTTTACATTTTAACTAAAATAAAAACAAAATCTTATACCTAGACACAAGTCTTGAACTTGAAGTCTTCCTTTGAAGTCTTCTCATCATCTTGACTTGGTCCAAATGCGATCCAACGAGCTCGACTCCTCTTGAGTACTTGATGTGATCTTGATGCATAGGCTCGTGAATCAACCGGTGCTAGCTCCAAAACTTGACATTTTATCCTTTGTTGAAGCTTTGCACCTACTAAGATCTTGATCATGAATCTGTCACTAATTAAACACAAGATCATTAGTAATATAACTACATGAGTTAATCATCATCAAAACCAGAGTGATGGGCCTTTGGGCCAACAGTTTCATCTCCATTTTGTAGTTTAGGGTAGTTTAAGTTAGTGTTCTTCTTCTTCCTCCTTTGTATTTTTTCATTTCTTATAGATCTTGTAATAGGAGAGAGAGAGTGGTACATGGTTGGGAAGCAAGAGTGCTTGTAATAGAAGGTGACAATCTATGAAAGGTGTTCTCTTAACTTATCTCTGTTTTCTTCTCTAACTCCTTTTACATGTTTAGCTAATCTTTTCTCTCATGGCAACTAACTACTAACCACTAACTAGTCTAACTTCTTATTTGATAATCCACATGAATCTAATAGCCTCTACTTGGCCTTACTCTTGCAAGAGCCACTGATGGCTCATGATGATGGATTCTAATACTATAACATCTAACTCTCTAACAAGCTAACATTACTTTATTCCATGCTTTCTCTTGTTGGGTTTTGATGGTTTAAGGGTAGCTTGCACTTGTTGGATGAATTTGGATGTGAAAGTTGACATATGGGTCATGCTTTGAAATGCTCTTGAACTAAGGACTAGTGATGACCAATGATACATATGAGGCAACTATCACTAAGAGGTTAGCATGTTGGCAGAGTCATTAGTAGTTAGTAGCCATGGGTTACCTTTATTTTTCACTTTGTTTTAGAAATACTATCAAAAACTACAAAAATCATTCTTCTATGTTTCTCACTTCTTTGTATTTCACTGTACTTCTCTTTTCATTCTTTATTTTCTTTTCTTTTCATTCTTTCAAACATTGAAGAACTTTTAACACACACGTGAATCAACCAGTAAAGTTTCTATCGCTTCTCGTCCCTGTAGATTCGACCCGTTAGCCTCTATGCTATAACGGAAGTATCGAGGAAGCCAAAGTACACACACTTTAAATATTGATTTTAAAACATACACTTTTCGTGCGTGGTTTTCCGCTGATCAAATTTTGGTGCCGTTGTCTGGGATGGGAACTGTTTGATTTCACGTTTTTGTTAACTTTTCATCTTTTGTTTTTGGTGTGCAGGTCAAATTCTTTAGCATTGCAGACATCCACACTTCCTCTTGTGTAGTTGGGTAAATTCTTGTATATTTTTTTCTGTTGCTAATATTTGTTACCTGTGCAGTATAATAACTTAAGAACTAAAATACGGAAATTAGATGCTTTAAAATGGTTTAGATATTTACATCTAGGCACGTGTCAATTTCAATTCTAATATACTGTATTTTATTCTTGTGTTGCTGTGATATTGATAAGAGGTGTGCATATGGCATTGCATATAGCATAGGACAAACACGTGGGTGATTTACTCTCTTTGTATGTTTATTCTTATCTATATTGCACACTTACACAAATTAAACTTAAGGGTAAAACCCAATACAACATAAGATGGGGAAGTCATTACCCTCCCTTAGCCCAAAAATTACCTCCCACTCACACAACCCAAGCCTAATAAAATTTGTTAGACGTTGGCCCCTCGGGACATCTCGGACTCATTTAGGAGGTTGACCTAAGGGGGAAGTTGTTAAAAGTTGACTCTTGTCAAATCAGTGTCTAAGATTGGGGATTGAGAGGCGAAACCTCGAAGAATAGTGGTTTGGCATAATTAGGCCCGTTGCTCCGGCACGGATACCTCCCACTGATCTTGCCCCTACCTGGCTGATTAACTTGTGGTCAGCTTCTGACAATATACCCCCCGTGAACAGTCAACCAGTTAGAAGTCGTCTAGGTCTAAGTCAACCCTAACATAGGCTTGTTTTCTTTTTCTTTTTGTTTGTTGTTTGTTTGTTGTTTGTTTGTTTTCTTTTGTTGTATATTGTGAAATAGATTTTAACAACAATAATTTTTTCAATCATAATATGAATCCATATTTCACCCCGACCTCATATGACTCGAATAACTCCAACCCGGCTATGTACAACATAACCAACCATATATGTCGAGTTGGGATTATCCGACTCAATATGATCCATACCCCTAATCATATGACTATAATTTTCAAAATGACTTCCACTCTTCACAAAGTTCATAGGGATTCACCTCCCCAAAGTTAAATTTTCAACTACCTTGTCCACAATTTCAATTCCTGATTTGGATCCATATCCTCCTTTTCCTGTTCCACCAACCAAAGAAAAATCCAATTGGAAAGGAGTATCTAAGCCATTCTTGAGTCCCAACAACAAATTTTGCTCAATTCATAATCCTTCCCAAGTCAAACTCCATATACTTCTTTTGTAGAACATCCAATTGAAGAAGAATCTCAGTTAGAAGCGCATTTGGAAGTCTTTTATGAAAAATTGCAACAATTTCAAAATATGTTGGACTCATCATCTCAGCTAAATTTTCAAGAGTCCTACTCATCTTTTTCAGTCTCACCGATTCAAAATAAACAACCATCAATACTGGACTTGAGTATGGAACCCTTGTGTGAGTCCGACCAACATCTGATGGACTCACAATTTTCAAAATCAACTTCCATATTCACCTTTTCAAGAAGAACCAATTGCAAAGAGTATGGAAGACATGATTCCGAATCCAAATTCTGTTATCCGGCCTATCAGTAGGTTAGACTCACTTATGAGCGAATTGATCAATGAGAGTGAGGAAAGTCTTTCTTGTCGACCTTTGACCGATCCTTATATCCCTAACTCTACTGATTGGACCCAAGAATCATGTCATTTTGAAAATTCAGTTTCAATTTTGTCATACCAACCTGAACTTGACCAACATCAATCTCTTGACATTTTGGCGAGTTATCCTTTTTTTGAAATTGAACTTGAAAGTGATCCTGAACCTCTTGTTGGTGATTCCATTTCACTTTTTGATTCAATAATGACTCTGGTATCTTTACCAGATTTTTTCACTATTCTGGAGTCAACATTGAATCCTGTACCAGTACACTATGAAATTGAATCACTAATATCTTATGATCACACTTCATTAATGGGAAAAGTGTGTGAACATCAATTCTTTAGTTTGGACCCTATTTTTGAACCAATTTCGACTCTCATTGTTGACTCTCGACTTGATCTGAGTCAAATTCCTGAGTCAGTATCTGTTTTTGCTCCTGATTCATTTGAGTCAAAATCTATCATCTCCCAAAATCACACTTCCTTGTTGGAAAGGATGTTGAAGAAAATGACTCAGTAATTATTTTTGAAAATTGAAAATTATATGGGGATAAGTTTTTAAATTAGACCATTCAGTCGATCATTCTTTTACTGGGTCGCATTAGAGAGGTCACCGGTGGGTTTCTGCAAGATCCACGATATCTTGATTGGGTAGCAATGCTTGGCCCAATCAGGCCACCACTGGAACCACCACCATGAGGTAATTTTTCTTCCCACTCTATTTGTTTTATGTATATACACATTCACGATGCATTGAGGACAATGCATGAGATAAGTGTGGGGGAGGGTTTACTAACATAGTTTTATATTTTCTTTCTTTTACACTTCTTTTTTAGGAACTTTTTAAAAAAAATTTGTATAAAAACTCTTTTCTTTTTACAAAACTTTTTGACATAAGGGAAATAGTTTTGATTTATTTTTAAGAAAATTAAGATTATCTTAGGAATTAGGAAGACCTAAAATTATGAAATTTAAGCTGAGTCAAAATAATAGATCTTGTTTAAACTTTAGAATAAGAAAGTAAGATTGGAAAGATAATTTGATCTTGAATTTTTACCTTAGATTTATGCACTTCACGCTTACACAATTTTTGGGATTGAAACAAAGACTGAAAATGTCATAAAAAAATATATTTTAAAAATGAATGAAATAATGATAAAACCACTTATTGAAGTTGGGTAATTATACCTCAGGAAGCACGATTATTCAGACCTAAAACGGTGGACAAAAAAATAATAATAATAAAATATCCCCTTTAGTTTTGTGGCCTTATTTATTCGAGTCCTTAAGTCCGAGGGATGTTTTCTCATCTGGTGCCCTAAGATCATCTGGTTTGAGAGTCACCGGCTAAAGGCTCACTACCCGAGTAAGGTAGAAAGCCTAAGAAAACTAAGGAAGAAAAAAATAATAATAATATAAATATAAATAAATGGCATGAAAGTTAGAGTTGATATCCCAAAAATCTTTACTGTTCACAAAGTGCATATTTTTCTAAATGTTTTATGAAAGATCAAGGAATCAATTTAATTTTAAATTCTTATATTTAATTTATAACTAGATTTTGCATTTCGACTTAGTTTAAGAAAGAACAATTTCTGGTTAACCTCTGACCTTGGATCACTTATATTTTCAAAAAAATAATTCAACACTTTTCAAAATACTAACATTTGACTTCTTTCTTTATGGATTTTGTGGGTGTAATCCGCTGAAAATTCTCAGGTGACAAAACTCCTCCTCTAGCGAAAACCTAGAGGTTTAACGACTTGTTGTACATGCTCAGTGCAATCGCATCATCTGCGAAAGTGGTGTAATAATTCCTTTAGTTTTTTGTTTTGCTCGGGACAAGCAAAAGATTAGTGTGGGGGTGTGATTAGTCTTTAAAACTGCATATTTCATACCACATCTTCACATTTATTTAATATTAAATTTTGCTAATAATACCTCTCTTACATGTTTCTAGGTCCATGGCATGAAATGAAGAAGAAGACCCTAAATCACCATTTAATTGGTGATTAAAAGCTGACATGAATAGCCATTGACTTTGGAGGGCTGTTTTATCAAAACCGGGGGCCAATTTTCAGAAACTGGGACCTGCAACTGACAGGGGACAAACGGGACAGCGCGCGGCTCGAAGCAGCGCGCGGCTCTAGAAGAGCCGGGAAAACGCAGCCCTATCCGTGTTTTCGCAGCCTTACGGGCGCGGCCGCACCCGTACTTTAGGCCAGGGTTTGCCCCCTGGCCCCCCTTTCCCCTGGTGCTTATAAATACCCCTTGGGGTTCTTCAGTTAGAGATATGCAATATTTTAGGGTAGTTTCATCTCCAATTTATAGTTTAGGGTAGTTTAGGTTAGTGTTCTTCTTCTTCCTCCTTTGTATTTTCTATTTCTTGTAGATCTTATAATAGGAGAGAGAGTGGTACATGGTTGGAAAGCAAGAGTGCTTGTAATAGAAGGTGACAATCTATGAAAGATGCTCTCTTAATTTATCTCTGTTTTCTATTCTAAATTCTTTTACATGTTTAGCTAATCTTTTTTCTCATGGCAACTAACTACTAACCACTAATTAGTCTAACTTCATATTTAATAATCCACATGAATCTAATAGCCTCTACTTGGCCTTGCTCTTGCAAGAGCCATTGATGGCTCATGATGATGGATTATAATACTCTAACATCTAACTCTCTAACAAGCTAATATTACTTTATTCCATACTTGCTCTTCTTGGGTTTTGATGGTTTAAGGGTAGCTTGCACTTGTTGGTTGAATTTGAATGTAAAAGTTGACATATGGGTCATACTTTGAAACGCTGTTGAACCAGGGACTAGTGATGGCCAATGATATATGTGAGGCAACTATCACTAAGAGGTTAGCATGTTGGTGGAGTCATTAGTAGTTAGTAGCCATGGGTTTTTTTTATTTTCACTTTGTTTTAGAATTACTATCAAAAACTATAAAAATCATTCTTCTATGTTTCTTACTTCTTTGTGTTTCACCGTACTTCTCTTTTCATTCTTTATTTTCTTTTCTTTTTATTTTTTCAAACATTGAAGAACTTTTAACACACACGTGAATCAACCGGTAAAGCCTCTATCACTTTCCGTCCCTGTGGATTCGACCCGTTTAGCCTCATGCTATAACGGAAGTATCGAGGAAGCCAAAGCGCACAAACTTTAAATATTGATTTCAAAACATACACTTTTTGTGCGCGGTTTTCCCCGATCACCTGTGACAACCAACGTAAAATATTGTCACATACTATGAACATGAACCAAGAACTAAATTTTATTGGGGCGTTCCCTACTGAGCGACGCGCTACATCGGAGCCCGGGTGTAGTGAAAAGTGGGCAAGGGTTGCTAGGTTGTCGTCCAGAAACGACGCACCACATCGGAGCCCGGATGTGGTGTCAAATGAGCAAGTGCTCCCAAACTTTTATGAGCGAGTGAGGGTTAAGAAGTTAGCTCATGAATATAGTATTAGGTTAGAATCATAGAACGTAGGTTCTCTTACAGGTAGATTAGCAGAGTTAGTTGATGTTATAGTTAGACGGAATGTTAATATTTTATGTGTGCAGGAAACTAAGTGGGTTGGTGAAAAAGCTAGAATTATAGAGCCTTGGGGTTATAAACTTTGGTATACTAGTAAAGATAGAAATCGTAATTGGGTGGGTGTGATCATAGATAAACAATTGTTTGAGGATGTATTGGAGGTTAGGAGAAAGGGGATAGGATTTTACTAGTTAAACTTATTTTGGGTAGGAAGATTTTTAATATTATTAGTGTCTATGCACCACAAGTAGGACTTGATGAGTCAAGTAAGCGTCAATTTTGGGAGGATTGAGATGAGATTGTGCAAGGCATACCCACTAGAGAAAAGCTTTTCATTGGCGGTGACCTCAATGGGCATGTAGGAACTAGTCGTTATGGTTTGATAGTGTACATGGAGGATTTGATTTTGGGCAGAAAAATGAACCAGGTAACTCGATTCTAGATTTTGCTTTGTCATATGATTTTATCTTAGCGAATACTTGGTTTAGGAAAAGAGAGTCTCACTTGATCATTTTTAAAAGTGGATCAAGTGCGAGCCAAATAGATTTCCTTCTAACTAGAAAGTACAGAGAGGTTGTTGTATGGATTGTAAGGTAATACCGGGTGAGAGTGTAGTAACCCAACGTAGACTCTTAATTTTAAATCTCTAGATTAGAAGGAGATTTAGAATGATTAAACGTAAGTTAGATCCTAAGATTAAGTGGTGGCGGCTAAAAGAAGGTAACCAAGGAGTTTTTGTAGATCAAGTAGTACATGAAGCAGATTGGGTAGCCCAAGATGATCCCAATACAACATGAAACAAAATTGCTAGCTGCATTAAAAGAGTAGCTAAAGATGTACTTGGTGAGTCACGGGGTGGTGCTCCACCATGTAAGGACACATCATGGTGGAAAGAAGAGGTAAAAGCTATCATTAAGATTAAACGAAACTCTTATAGAGATTTGAAAAAAATATATGATGGAGTAAGTTTTGAGAGGTATAAGCTAGCCAAGAAGGGGGCTAAGAAAGCTGTTCAGAATACAAGAACTAAAGTGTACAAAGAAGTGTATGAGAAGTTGGACACCAAAGAGGTTGAAAATGACATATATCTAATTGCTCGAATAAGAGAGAGAAAGACTAGAGATTTATGTACTGTGAGGTGTGTCAAAGATGAGGATCATAAGGTTTTAGTTCGAGATGAAGAAATCAAAGAAAGATAGAGAGAGTATTTTGACAAATTGTTTAATGATAGTTCTACTTAAGACTTGGAGACCTTACCATTCAGTGCCAAGATATGAATCATAATTTATACGCAAAATTAGCGAATCTGAAGTTAAAGAGGCCTTGAAGAGGATGAAGTCAAGGAAAGCTGTTGGCCCGGATGGAATTCCTATTGAGATATGGAGATGCTTAGGAGAAGTAGGCGTGAGATGGCTGACAAACCATTTTAACAAGATATGGCTAACTACAAAGATGCCAAATGAGTGGAGGAGTACCTTAATACCTCTCTATAAGAACAAGGGTGATATCCAGAGTTATTCAAACTATCATGGAATAAAAACTCATGTGTCACACCATGAAGCTTTGAGAAAGGGTAATTGAACACAGGTTAAGGCAGAATGTTACAATATCAGAGAACCAGTTTGGGTTTATGCCGGGGCGATCGACGATAGAGGCTATTCATTTGCTTCATCAACTTATAGAGCGATTTCAAAAGAGGAAGAGAAATTTGCATATGGTCTTTATTGATTTAGAAAAAGCTTATGATAAGGTGCCAAGAGAGGTATTATGGTGGACATTGATGAAAAAGGGAGTCCCCATAAAGTATATTGACATAATCAAGGATATGTACGATGGAGTGTGGCAAATGTCAGAACGTGAGGAGGCATAACAAGTAATTTTTCAATCATAATTGGATTGCATCAAGGATCTGCATTGAGTCCATTCTTATTTGCCATAGTGATGGATGAGCTTACTAGCACTATTCAGGATGAGATACCCTGGTGTATGCTATTTGCTGATGATATTATCCTAGTCGATGAGACGAGAGCTGGGGTAAATGCCAAATTAGAATTATGGAGGCAAACTCTAGAATCTCGAGGTTTTAGATTAAGTAGGGCCAAAATAGAGTATATGGAGTGTAAATTCAATAAACAGGGAATCCAAGATTATAGTATTGTGAGACTAGATGGATAAAAAACACTGATGAGCAATCATTTTAAGTACTTGGGTTTTATTATCCAAAAGGATGGAGAGATGATAGTGATGTCAACCATAGGTTTCAAGCCGGCTGGTTGAAATGGAGGAGGGTAACAGGAGTTTTATATGATCGTAACATTCTATTATGGCTGACGGGAAAGTTTTATCGGACTGCTATTAGGCCAGCTTTGTTATATGGCACAGTATGTTAAGCTATAAAGAGACATCATGCCTAGAAGATGAGTGTAGCAGAGATATGCATGCTTCGTTGGATGTGTGGTAACACGCGGAGAGATAAGGTGAGAAATGAGGATATTCATACTAAGATAGGTGTAGCCTCTATAGAAGAGAAGATGAGAGAAAACCGCCAACGATGGTTTAGTCATGTGCGACGTAAACCTACAGTTGCACCAGTCCGACAAGTAGAGGGTATCAATTTAGGGCAAGTTAAAAGAGCGCAGGGGAGACCGAAGAAAACATGGATGGAGGAAATACGACAAGATATGGAGGCTAAAGGTCTTAGTGAAGGCATATTGCTCGATAGGAATGAGTAAAGAAAGCTGAACCATGTGCCCAATCCGGTGTAATTCTCTTTGGTTCATGTAGCCTACCCCAATTACTTGGGACAAATGGCTTAGTTGTTGTTGTTGTTTGTATGTTTCATCTAAAAGACTTGCGCACAAAAAGACCCAGCCGCAACATACTTTGCCTCGGCGGTTGAGAGGGTTACGAAATTTTGTTTCTTGGAAGACCACAAAACAAGACAATTTTCAAAAAATTAAAATGTTTCACTAATGTTCTTCCTATCCACTCTACAACCGGCATAGTCAGCATTTGAAAACTCATTATTGAGAATTGTCCGATCTTCGAATACTACAAGCTCATTCCAATAGTGCCTTAAGATATCTAATAATGTGTTTTACAATAATAAAATGAGACTCTTTAGGACAAGATTGAAATCTAGCACATAAGAAAACACTAAACATAATATCTGGTATACTAGCCTTCAAGTAAACCAAACAACCAATCATGCTACGATAGAATTTAATGTTAATATTTTTATCTTGTTCATCCTTGTCAAGCTTAGTTGTATTAGCCATGGGAGTCTTGCTAATTTTTGCATCTTCAAATCCTTGATAAGCTCTCTTGTGTATTTGGCTTGATTGACGAATATCCCATCACTCTTTTACTTGATTTGGAGTCCAAGGAAGTAGTTGAGCTCTCCCATCATACTCATTTTGATCTCTTTCTTCATGCATGATTTAAAATCTTTACAAAGTTTTTCATTAGTAAATCCAAAAATGATATCATCAACATATATTTGCACTATCAAGATATCATTATCTACATGATTTGTAAGCAAGGTAGTGTCAACTTTGCCTTTATAAAAATATTCTCAACAAAAAAACAACTAAGTCTTTCATACCAAGCTCTTGGAGCTTGTTTTAAACCATATAAAATCTTTTCAAGCTTAAAAACAAAATCTGAATGTATAGGATCAACAAACCTGGGGGTTGTTCAACATACACATCCTCTTTGATGAAACCATTTAAAAATGCGCTTTTAACATTCATTTGAAAAAACTTAAAATTCTTGAAAGAAGCAAAAGCAAGTGTCATCTATATAGCTTCTAACTGTGCTACGGGTGCAAGGTTTCCTCAAAATTGATTCTTTCGACTTGGGTGTAACATTGGTTCACTAACCTAACTTTATTCCTATAACATTTCCCGACTCATCCAATTTATTCCTAAAGATCTATTTAGTATCGATAGTTGGTCATGGGGCCAAGGAGCAAGATGCCAAACTTAGTTTTGCTCAAATTGATTGAGCTCTTCTTGCATTGCAAGTAACCAATACGAGTCACTCTCAGCTTCGAGAAAGTTCTTGGGCTCAATATGAGTGAATGCAACATGCCCGCAAATATCATGAAATTTGGAGTGAGTAGTTACCCCTTGGATATATCACCTAAGATAAGATCTTTGGGATGACTTGTAGCATATCTGCAATCCTTCAGTAATGGTTGAGTTGGTTCTACTTCCACTTCTTGAACTTCACCGTATTCATCATCCTTTGGCTTGTCATTTCTTGTAATGGTGAGTCCTTCAAAGAAATCTTCTCCTGTCTCTTCACCTAAGAAATCAATCACTACAACATTCTTTATTAGATTCCTCATACTTAACATGTATAGACTCTTCAATAGTCAAAGTTGACATATTGAAGACTCTAGCCTTACTAGTATTTGAATACCCAACAAATATAGCTTCATAAGACTTGGCATCAAATTTACCTAGATTATCCTTGGTGTTTAAAATAAAACATTTACAACCAAAAACTATAAAATATGGCACATTTGGTTTTCTCAAATAGTAAATCTCAAAAGGGATTTTAGAAGTATTTTTTGCAAAAGTAAACTCTATTTGATATGTAACATAAGGTGTTTATGGTTTTGGCCCATAGATATTGAGGGAGTCCGTATTCACTTATCATAGTCATAGCCATCTCTTGGAGAGTGCGATTCTTTCTTTCAACGACTCCATTTTGTTATAGAGTTCTAAGACAAGATAATTCATGTTTAATTCTATTTTCTTAACAATAAGTGATAAAGGAATGGTTGATAAACTCATCACCTCTATCACTCCTAATGCGCAAAATCAAAAAATCTTTTTCTAAAAACATTGAAATGTGAAAAGCTTCATCTTTATATTCTAAAAAGAAAACCCATGTAAACCTTGAAAAATCATCAGCTAAAACAAAAACAAAGCGGTTACCAGTAAGACTTTTGATTTTAGCCATGTGGATTAACTCAAAAGGTCTAGATGTCAAGATATCCTTGATTGTTTTGAAAGAGGACTTAGTTTGTTTTTCAAATTGGCAAACATTATAAATGTAGTACTTTCCAAATTTCAAGTAAGAAATATCCTTCACCGAATTTTTCGAGTTAATTCAGGATAAATGGTCAAATGAAACAAGGCCTGCTATCCTATGCCATAACCAATAATCTTTATTAAAAGCATTCAAACAAGTAACGTTACATTGTAAATTAAACATGTCAATCATATAAACATTATTTTCATGAAAACTGGAAAGAACACAAGTTTTTGTTTTTCTTGTCTAAAATGTCACAAGTGAAATCATGAAAAACAACTTTAAAACATTTAACACAAAGTTGACTAATACTCAAGAGATTATACCTGAGACCTTCAGCCAAAACCACATTCTCAATTAAAAAAGATGAGATAATTTTAATATTACCTATATCAACTATTTTACTTTTAATTATCTCTGAAAGTAACGGTGCCACCTTCATTGTACCTTGATAGAGTTGGAAAGTTGTAGATATCTTATGTCATGTACCTTGAGCAACCATTATCAAAGCACCACCTCTCCCTATGTCTTGAAGCCTTGGTTCGTACCTATATCAATTAACAAAGGGGTTGACTTTGGTACTAAAATTTTCTTGGATCTTAAAGTGTCAGTCTTTCGAACCCAAATATGGTCATTAGAAACATTAATTCTATCATAACAAAACTTAGCCAAGTAACCCTTTCGGCCACAATAGGTGTAAGAATACACCTTGGCATATAAAAATATATGATGTGTTTCTGTAAGATGAGCATGTATAGCATGAGTGCGTGTAGCATGAGTGCGTGTGGCATGGTGTGTATGATGTGCATGTGGTTGTGGTGGTGGGTGAGCATGATGGTGTATGTATGAAACATCAGGTTTCTTTAGAGTTTGCCTCTTTAGAAATATAGCCTCTATTCTAACCTTATCAAATTCACACTTCTTTAAAATATTGCTTAAAGTATTAATTTTATTTTTTAAATTGAAAATCTTATTTTCATCAATAATTAAAAATTTTGCTTTGCAAGAAATTTTGTGTGCATTAAAATATTTTTGTGTCTTTTGAAGAGTAGAAGATAAAAGCTCTTTTCCTTTGAAACTAACGACTAGTTGATTTTGAAGAAGTTCATTTTTCTTTTTCATTTTCAAGTACTTCTTTTTGAGAAAATCATAGTTGTTGAAAAGTTCTTCAAAAGTTTCACCCAATTCATCCATAGATAACTCACATTCATCAAGAGTATATTCGGGAGTTATCTTGGGTGTGTTCTCATTTGCCATGAAACACACATTCACCATGTCCACTTCTTCAGATTCGCTCTCTGAATCTCATATTGCTTTCAAGGCCTTCTTTTTGTAGGGCTTCTTGAAGGTTTGTGGGTTTGTCTTTGGTCTTCAGGCAATCGGTAATGACATATCCAGATTTTTTATAATTGTAGCAAACAATCTTCTTGTCCTCCTCTTGCCATCCTCTTCGGTTGTTGAACTTGCCTTGTTATATATTTGTAACACCCTGTTCCAAAAATACGTACTTAGATATGTGTTTTGATTTTTAATTGTATTTTTATTTATCTTCCAGCAATTATTTTCATTATGATTAATTACGTTATTGCTTGGTTTCAGATCTGGATTCTTAGGCTTAGAGTCAACCCTCGTCTGACCGGGGACCCGATCTAAGTATACTAATCGATTTGACCTTTTTGATAGTCAGATTTGACCGATTTCAGTTTCAAACATTATTTTCTAATATTTTAGAATTTTCATGATTTTTCAAAATTTTTCTGAATTATTTTAATAAAATCTCCAAAATCGGGACTGATCGATACCATCGATTGATTCTCGAATTTTAAATTACAAATGGAGTCAAATTTCTAGAAATTGCCTTCATATTTTTTTTCTTCGAATAATGTTTACTATTTTAATGCATTTTTTGGGATTTTTCTGAATTTATCAAAATCCGGCCAGATTCGGTGTCAACCATTATCGATGATAGATTTCAAGATTTTTAATTTGAAAATAGAATTGAATTTCTTGAATCCAATTTTACAATGATATTCAGTATGATATTCTTGATCTTTGAAAATTTTTGGGAGCTTTCCGAGATACTTGACTTTCGGGCGATTACGATATTTTTCCAAAATTTTCTGCATCCGCGACCGAATCCAGGAAATCTATAATTTTAATTATTTCTATTTTTTCTTCTAATTACATTTCTTTTTTCCATTTTTCCCTTCCTTCCTTTTTCTTTCAACAACTTATAAACACTTCTTCATTATTCTACAACATTCTACATCCTTCCTTCCAAAATATCTCCTCCAAAATATCCCAACTCACTCATCATCCCTCTCCCATCACCAAGGCCAGCCAAGACACCTCACCCCCTCTCCATTTCACAAAAAACTCTAACTCTAAATCCCTTCTCTTCTCCTTTAACGCCAAACTCCAAATAACTCTATTTCCTTCTCCTATTACCTTAATTCCTCCATCAAAACCCCAAACCACCAACTCCTCCTTCAACTCTACAACAATTACAACTCCTACAACACCGTACCATCATCTTCTTCCTACTCCATCTCCTCCCATTTCACCATAATCACCAAAACTCCACCATACCAAGTCATCTACATCTCCACCTCCAAAACTATTACCATCTAAAAAATCCTCCACAAAACCTCCATCCACTCTTTCCCTCCTAGGCCGGCCACTACCCCAAGTCTAGGGCCGGCTATCTCCCCCCCAGTGATGTCTCCAGTGACCATTTTGATGACTATGCTGGCGATAACTTCACCATCTTCAACAGCATCACCACCACCACTACAAATCCTCCATCTTCACCACCACCTCTTCTATTTCCCTCCCCCATCACCACCATCTTCTTTTTCACCATCACAACACCACCTCTATCACCACTACTTCAACCTCCAACCTCACCATCATCATCAGTTCCTTCACTTCCCTTTTTTTTCTCCATCAAAATTTAATTCTAACATCTCCATCAATTACAACAACCACCAACACCACCTCCCTCTCGTACTCTCCCTCTCCTCTCTCCCCAAGGCCAACCACCCCCTTGGCTTCCCTAGGGAGCTTGGGCACTTCATTAAGGCCGGCGTCCATCAAGGGGCCAAGCCCCTCCTCCATCTTTTGCTTCGCGATTTTCCTTACGCAGTGTTCGCGCGCGCTAGCATCCTGGAGTCTCCGATGTTTTCCTCGAGAATTATGTTTTAGGCGAGTGTTTTTCCTCGCATCGTCAAGCTTGTACTGTAGTTGGATTTGTGATGTATTTGTGTATGTGGTGTTGTGTATTTGTACCGGGTTTTATGCGTGTACCAGTCTCTTGTGTTGTATACTGTGTTTAAATGCATGTAATAGTGTACATGATATGATATTTGAGCACATGTTTGTACTAACCATGCAGGTACCCATGTCTAGCCTTCGGGGCTTCTGCCTATTCCTGAGCTACCTACCCAATAGGTTTAGGCCTTGCACCCTTTTGAGTTTCATGGTAGCTACCGAGAGTGCACTTAAACCCCAGGCTTACTTCAGCCCTTATGGGCTTACACACAGCCTTTGGGCTTCACATACCTTATGGATGGTCTACTTACTACCTGTTTATATGCATGATTGTGTAGTACTAACATTCCTGCAGGTACTCTTGTACAGTCTCTGGGCTTCTGCTAACTCCCAGGCTAGCTGTCCAATAGGTTTAGGCCTTACACCCTTATATGTTTCGAGATAGGTACCGAGAGTGCGCTTAGACCCCGGGCGTACTTCAACCCTTCTAGCTTTCACCCACTTCCTCGAAAGAGGAGTGCGTTCAGACCATCAGGTCTTTTAGCCCCGCCTAACAGGCGAGCCTAGTATATAGCACTTTATCGCTAACTCTGTCTGAGCGTAATTACGTCGAGAGTACATCTTCGTCACGGTGATACGGAATGGTTCGCCCACCACCACACATGTGCGTTAGCTGTACCTCTAGCGATAATCACGTTGAACGTGATGGCATCCAGTGCTGTACGTTAGCTTCGCTCCAGCCTTGCTTAAGCTCCGCTTGATTGTGCTTGGCTACTACACTATCACTTAACATATTATCTCTTAATGTGTTAACACTTGTCGTATTATCACCTGACATCTGCATGCTATCTTTTGACACCTGCTTGTATCACTTGACATTGTCATATTAACACCTGATACCTGTCATGCTTAACTCTTGACTCATGATTGTCACATTATGACAATGTAATATCTGATCTCCTAATAGTACTCATGTTATGCATATACTCTTGATACTTCCGAACTTGTTATATTCCTGCTCATTCCCATAATTTGATAATTATGCTTATAAACTATAAAAAGGACAACTTACATTAGGATGGGGAAAACCAATGAATATCAGTGATTTCGTGTTTATAGTGGTCATAGGACTGACGACTCATGTTGGGGTATCTTAATTCCCCATATGAAGACTCATGTTGGGTGTCTTAATTCCCACTAAGTCGTGTCCCAGGCAGTGACGAGACCCACTATAAATATGATCCATCAATCATCAGTTTTCAATAACAATCTCGACTTACTCATATATAGATGTATGTGTGTTGAGATGTACACCAGGACACATACCCAGATATATGAGTCGGGCGAATAATAATTATAAGATGCTAATAAGAGTTTATTGGGTTTTATTTGGTTTTATCGGCTTTACTAGTTTTTATATTGTTTTCCTAATTTAGGAGATAGCTAGTGTTGCCATCTTTGCTTTACTTGCTGCTTCGCTGCTTGCTATTGTATACCTTTGCTTACGACATAATTTTCAATGCATTCTTATGATTCGAATTTATCGATACACGTGTGCTTGTCCCTGCACACCACTTGGCACTCATCTTACAACTCATTGGGTAGCTTTCTGACTCTCTTGGACCTTCATGTTTAGATCTCAAATCTTAGACAGACGTGGATCCTTCTGCTGAGGACCAAGCTTACTTTGTGGAGCAGACAAACCAGTTGTGGCTCCAGTCCCCTCTTTTGTCTCCCCCTGGTTGGCCTGTGGCATCTCCTTGTAGCTCGAGAGCAACTTTTATAATGGTCATATTGTAAATCTTACTTTTATATTTCCTGGTGATGTAATATTACTGTAATATTAGATCACACTCTGTGATAACTATGTACTTGTACTGTTGTATTGGAATGTATATTACTCTCGTTCTTCTACACTCTGATTCTTACATGTACTGATGCTTAGCGTATATGTGTGAGGGTATTTTTGACCTACATATATACGTTGCAGTAACATCTCTGTACCTGTGGTATCGGGATGCTACAGTGTGGTATCAGAGCCTAGGCTCTCACTCCTTCATTACGTCCAGATGGCAAATTAATGGAGGATTAATTTGCAACTGGGGGTGCATGAGTCATATCTATACATTACAATTGCAAGTGCGATGTTATCTATTTCTTCTTTCTGATCTATTTCTTGAATCCTGAAACCTTTCTATCTTTTACCTTCCAACTTCTTCCTGTTACCCCTTCAACCAACTCAGATATGGAAAGACGGGGAACACATAATAGTCCTGGTACTTCTCAAGATTGATCCAGCAGAGACAATGATAGCCTGATAAGGGTACTTTAAGGGATGATGTAGAGTCAATAGCAGCAGACAGAGCTTCTACGTCAAGGACTGCTGGTTGCACCACAAGAACAAAGGCCAGGCAACGTGTCAGGTTTTAGGAGATTACATCCAGCGATCTTTTCAAGCATAGAGAAGCCCCTGGATGCAGAACAGTGGCCGGTAGACACGACAGATCTTTTGAAGGCAGCATGAGTCCCTGACGAGAACCAGGTGGAAGTGGCCAAGATACAATTGAATGATGTGGTCAGAACATGGAGGTTGGCGGAAGAAACGACACTGAAGAAATCAATCACATGGGACCAGTTCTCAAAGGGTTTTTACAAGAGATTCTTCCCCGCAACATCTCAGAAAGAAATGGAAGAACAATTTATCTGGCTACAATAGCGAAACCGGTCTATGGATGAATATGCTACCAGATTCTTAAAGCTCAGCAAGTTTGCACCCTACATGGTGACTGATGAAGAGAAACAGACTAGCAGATTTCAGCAAGGGCTGAAGATAGACAACCAAATGTTTTTTATTCCTCAACAACTGAAGACGTCCTCCCATGTTCTCTCCATTGCCCGTGAAGTAGAATAAGGACTGGAGAAGAAGAGTGGAATCAGGTGCAGAACAAGCCAATAAAGAGACCATTTTAGTCGATGAATGAAGAACACGCAACCAGACCCATCAATTGCCCAATAGTCAAACGACCATTCCAACCTTCTCTTCCTCAAATCATATGCAATTTCTGCCACAAGCCTGGACATTATAAGCATGACTGTCAAAAGGCAAACGGACTATACAAAGCTGGGGACCTGAGGTCATGTAATAAGAGATTGCCCGTTCAAAAGGGTAGGAAATATTGCACCAGTTCGACCAGTACTTCTAGCCTCACAACAAAGAGGGAACCCAGAAACTATTGGCAAAAGAACTCCTCTTCCGCTCCAGTAGCATGATCAGTTACAAAGGGGGGCAAAAATTGTAACAGACTGTGGAAGGGCCAAGTCTACCATATGTCAGCAGAAGAAGTCGAGGCGTCAGATGAAGCAATGGAAGAATATTGAGTCCAATACCCAGAGCATGAACCTTAAGGATATCACTGTGACCACTACCCCTGATCTTTTATATCCTGAGTTGGTAATCTTTCTTATCTTTCTTGCTTTATCATATTATCATTGTTGACTCTAGTCCCTCTTGTGTTCATCTCCTTCTTTATAAAATTTCGAGGACAAAATTTTTGTTAGGTGGGTGGAATGCAACACCTCGTTCCCAGAATAAGTACTTAGGTACCTGTTCTGATTTTTCAATCATATTTTTTGATTTATCTTCCAGTATTTGTTTTCATTAGGATTAATTATGTTATTGCTTGGTTTCAAATCCGGATTCTCAGGCTTAGAGTCAACCCTAGTCTGGACCGGAGACCCGATCCCAGTATACTGATCGATTTGACCTTTTTGGTAGTCAGATTTGACCAATTTTAGTTTAAAACACTACTTTCTAATATTCTAAAAATTTCATGATTTTTCAAAAAATTTTAGAATTATTTTAATAAAATCTCCAAAATCAGGATTGATCAGTATCGCTAATTGATTATCGGATTTTTAAATTACAAATGGAGACAAATTTTTAAAAATTGCTTTCACATTTTTTTCTTAGAATAATATTTACTATCTTAATGCATTTTTTTAGAATTTTTCTGAAATTATCAAAATCCGGCGAGATTCGATGTCGACTAGTATCAATGATAGATTTCAAGATTTTTAATTTAAAAATTAAATTAAATTTCTTAAATCTGATTTCACCATGATATTCAATATAATATTTTTAATTTTTGAAAATTTGTTAGGAGCCTTTCGAGATACTTGATTTTTCGGCGATTCCGATATTTTTCCGAAATTTTCCGCATCCGCAATCGAACCCAAAGAATCTACCATTTTAATTATTTCTATGATATCTTCCAAATGCTTTTATTCCTTTTTTTCCTTTTCTTTTCCTTCTTCTTTTTTCCTTCCTTCTTTTTCCTTCCAACAACTTCTAAACACTTCTCCATTATTCTACAACATTCTACATCCTTCCAAATAACTTCTCCAAAATATCCCAACTCACTCATCACCCCTCTCCCATAACCAAGGCCGGCTAAGCCACCTAACCCCCTCTCCATTTCATAAAAAAAAGAGTAACTCTAAATCCCTTCCCTTCTTCTTTAACTCCAAACTCCAAATAACTCCATTTCCTTCTCCTATCACCTTCATTCCTCCATCAAAACCCCATAACCACCAACTCCTTCAACTCCATAACAACTCCTACAACATCTTACCATCATCTTCTTCCTCCTCCATCTCCTCCCACTTCACCATAATCACCAAAACTCCACCATACCAATTCATCTCCATCTCCACCTCCAAAACTATTACCATCTACAAAACCCTCCACAAACCTCCATCCACACTTTCCCTCCTAGGCCGGCCACTACCCCAAATATAAGGCCGGCCATCTCCCCTCCGGCGTTGTCTCCGATAACCATTCCGGCGACTATTCTGGCGCAACTTCACCATCTTCAACAACATCACCACCACCACTACAAATCCTCCATCTTCACTACCACCTCTTCTATTTCCCTCCCTATCACCACCATCTTCACTTTCACCATCACAACATCACCTCCATCACCACTACTTCAACCTCCAACCTCACCATCATCATCACCTCCTTTACTTCCCTTTTCTTTCTCCATCAAAATTCAACGCCACCATCCCCACCAATTGCAACAACCACCAACACCACCTCCTCTCCTACTCTCCCTCTCCTCTCTCCCCAAAGCCAGCCACCCCCTTGGCCTCCTTAGGGAGCTTGCGCACTTCTTTAATGCCGACGGCCAACAAGGGGTCAAGCCCCTCCTCCACCTCTCGCCTCGTGGTTTTCCTTGCCCAGTGTTCACACGCGCGTAGCATCTTGGAGTCCCCAATGTTTTCATCGAGAATTATGTTTAGGCGAGTGTTTTTTCTCGCATCGTCGAGCATGTACTGTATTTGGATTTGTGATGTATTTGTGTATGTGGTCTTGTGCATGTTGTATGTGTGTACCGGTCTCTTGTGCTATATCATGTGTTCAAATGCTTGTAATAGTGTAAACGATATGATATTTGTGCACATGTTGGTAATAACTATGCAGGTACCCATGTATAGCCTTCGGGACTTCTGCCCATTCCCGGGCTAGCTACCTAATAGGTTTAGGCCTTGCACCTTTATAGGTTTCGTGATAGTTACTGAGAGTGCGCTTTGATCCTAGGCTTGCTTCAGGCCTTATAGGGGTTCACACACCTTATGGATGGTCTACTTACTACCTGTTTATATATATAATTTTGTGGTACTAAGATTCCTGTAGGTACTCTCGTACAGTCTCTAACATCTGCCTACTCCGGGCTAGCTACCAATAGGTTTAGGCTTTGCACCCTTATGGGTTTCGAGGTAGCTACTGAGAGTGCGCTTAGACCCCGGGCGTACTTCAGCCCTTCAGGCTTTCACCCACTTCCTCAAAAGAGGAGTGCGTTAAATTGTCAGGTCTTTTAGCTCCGCCTGGTAGGCGAGCCTAGCGCACAGTGCTTTATCACTAACTCCGTCTGAGTGTAGTTATGCCGTGAGTACAGCTTCATCATGGATAATGCGGAGCGGTTCACCTGCCACCACACACGTGCGTTAGCCGTACCGTGAGCGGTAATCACGCCGAATGTGATGGCATCCAGTGTTGTACGTTAGCTTCGCTCCTGCTTTGCTTAAGCTCCGATTGATTATGCTTGGCTATTACACTATCACTTAACATGTTATCTCTTGATGTGTTATTACTTGTCATATTTTCACCTGACATCTACATGCTATCACCTGATACCTGCCTGTATCACTTGACATTGTCATATTAACTCCTGATACCTGTCATGCTTAATTCTTGACTCATGATTATCACATTAAGAGAATGTAGTACCTGATCTCTTTATAGTACTCTTGTTTTGCATATAATCATTATATTTTTGAACCTGCTATGTTCCTGCTCATTCCTATAATCTGATAATTATTCTTAATAAACTAAAAAGGACAACTTACATCAGGATGGGAAAAACCAATGAATATCGGTGATTTCATGTTTATTGTGGTCATAGGACTGACTACTCGTGTTGGGGTGTCTTTATTCCCCATACGAAGACTCGTGTTGGGTGTCTTAATTTCCACTAGGCCGTGTCCCGGGCAGTGACGGGACCTACTATAAATATGATCCATCAATCATCATCAGTTTTCAATAACAACCTCGACTTACTTATATATAGATATTGTAGGATCTATATTCAAGGCAACACAAACACTAAAACGGAGATAAATGGTGTTTATAAACTTTTAATAACAAAAGTAGAAAGTAAATGAACAGAATAAATCTCAGAAAAATGCAAACACAAGAGATTTTATCCTGGTTCGGTCCTTATGACCTACATCCAGTACCAAGCAACTCGCTTGAGATTTTCTTTATCCTGATTTTGATACACCCCAAAATCAACTCCTTGTACACCACTTGACAAAACATCATTTATCAAATCTGTACAACTTTTCTCTACACCAAGAAGACACTCTTGTACAACTCTTTGAATAATTACCATGTATCCTATAAGCCTTGAAACTTGTACGTGATTATGAACAAAGTCTCTTATAGGTGTACTCTCAGAATTCTTCACAATAGAATAGGAATTGTGTAAAGAACAGAAAGTGAAAACTAGTTTTCTGAAAACAGAATTTTCAATAGAGTTTTGGACAAAAAACTAATGATTTGAATTGGTGATTACATCCAAGGACAACATCCCTATTTATAGGTGAAATCAATGATCAGTTAGGGAAGTTATCAACTCAAATTTGAAAATTAAAATGTTAGAGAAAACACCAGAAATTTAAAACTGAATAACAGTCAGAAACTGTAGTTAGTCAACTAGGATATGAGAGTAGTCAACTACAATATGAATTTTTGTCTGGGTTAGTCGACTAGCCTAAAGATCAAGTCAACTATAGAAGGCTGACACAGAATGATAAGTCTCTGAAAACTAATATTAGTCGACCTGCAGAGAAGGTTAGTCGACTAATGTTGGTTACGATCAACAAACAGAGAACTGATATTTTTCTGTGAAGACACATAGTCGACTATAGACTATTATAAGTCGATTAGAGGATATGTTAGTCGACTATACAAGGGGATAAGTCGACTATCAGACTATTTTGTGTGTGTGATCAAGGCTTTTATCAATCTATAAAAAATACACAAAAATAGTAAATATCCTTGAATAGTCTTGAGTAACCAGAACTCAGTACTAGCTTTGTAGATTAAGCTCCAATGAACACGCTTCACATTTGTTATCATCAAAATTTATAATCATCAAACTGTAAGTTTAAACACTCTCTCTCTCTTTTGATGATGACAAGCTGTGTGAATAAAAACTCCCCAACAGAGATAAACTCCCCCTGCAGAGAACAGGTTATAACAAATATAGATAACAAGTGTTCTCTCCCTGCATAAAATATATCAAGGCATACATATATGATATATCATATTGTGCATTATATATAATATCCCTAGTTAGTAATACTGTTTTTTATTTTTCTAAAGTATTTAATTTGATTTATTGATTATTTTTATTATTATTATTAATTAACTTGATTTATAGTTATTATTAATAAATATACAAATTATTTTTTAGATTGTAAATAGTAATTTGGCTTTATATATTATTACCATTATTTCTTATCAATATTTTTAGTTACTTATTATAATTATTTCTAATATTATTCCTATTATTAACTGATATTTTTAGTGGTAGTTGTTAATTATCATTTTCTATTATTATTGTTTTGTTGTTATTAATTATTATTGTTGTTAATTAATATTAGTATTATTATTATTTTTATTAGTGTTTTATTAGTATTACTATTAATGGTAATTTAGTCTTATATGTATATTTAGCATTATTAGGTATTATTATTTTAATTACTAACTAGTATTTTTCCCATTACTATTAGTACTATTATTATTTTTATAGTTGTTGCTATTATTGTTAGTATTATTATTGTTGTTATTATTCTTATTATTATTACTATCTTTATTATTTTCGATTCATTTCCATGTTTCCCTTACCCATTGCCCATGATCACATTATCTTAGATCCAAACCCTATAACCTATTACCCTATAATTCATTGAGACCCAAACTCGTTACCAATAACCCGATATCACTCCCTATATAATCTCTTATTATCTTAACCCTAGCCCTAATTAAATCCCTACCGAAATCTTCTCCTTCACAAATTCAGCCGCCGCCGCCATCAACACACCCCACACTTCACCTCCTTCATGGTCGATCTCCCCTTGGCTGAGCCAAAGCGCACAGCCCCCTCAACGCTCGCACACGGCAGAGCATGGCGCACATCCACTCCCATGTTGGCCATGCTCCACCCTGATCCACTTCCCACAGCATGCTCTCACTCCAGCGCGCAGAGCCCCTCGCATCCTGGACGAGCACCACCCTTCAACTGCACCGAATCACCATCTCCTATTCCAATCGATCCCCCACAACCCCCTTGCGCCTGCTTCTTGCAACACAGCAGTCCCCATGACCTCTCCAGATCCACGGCAGCCCATGATCTCCACCGACCCTCCTCCATGGCCGAGTGCAGCCACTCCCTAGCTGTGCACAGCCCATGGCGCACGGCAGAGAAGCACCCAGCCAACAACAACTCTAGCCCACTTCTCCTTGGCTGCCAAGCCCCAGCCGTCACTACCCCTTCCTTGGCCGGATCTCACCCTTCGACGAGCCTCCATCGATCGTCAAAACCGCACCACATCCTCCACCCTCTCCAAACCACAGCACCTTCCTCCATGGTGGCACCCCTCCTAGCCGAGACCATCCCCCATGCTACAATACATGGCCGAGAGCCTTGCTTTGTTGATGAGGTTTCTTTCCCTCTCACTTTCTACATTCTCTCTGTTCATGTATATGGGTATGTAATTATGTCAAATATGTTTGAATTCATGTATTTATGTGTTAGTGTGTAGGTGTATGGTGTGTGTATAGTTGTGTGCTTGTGTGTGTGGGATGGCATCTTCCACCTCTCTGTGCATCGCCGTTGATCGTCATCGGAGAGCGCGATGCACCTGCACCCTTCTTGGCGAGATCCTCTATCCATCGACATCCTTCGCGGCCTCCGCCCCTCCGCTGGAGCCTTCGTCGGCATGCCGTGAGTTCTCATCTTCTCTCTTTTGATTGGATCCCCCATCTTCACCTTAGTGGCATCCCCCTTTCGTCCCCTTCATGGATCGCCGTCAGCGAGCCCGCGTCCTTCACACCGAGATCCTCTATCCCCATCAACCTCCTCTGCGGCCCCGCCGCCTCCGTCAGAGCCTCCGTCGGCGCGCCGCAAGTTACCCCAATGTAAGTACATTATTATGTGTAACTGTTATGTGTCGGGTATGAGGGTAAATATAAATATGCATATGATACATGTGTTTTAATTACATAATGTTTGGGTGTTTTGCAAGAATGTGTGCGTGAGTTGATGTGTGTGTGTGTACACACATATACATATATATTAAGAGTAATCATATATACATATGTATGTATATAGGTGTATGTATGCATATACCCGTATATGTGTACGTATGCAAGATTATAATGTATTATGTTTGTGTATACCCGTATATGTGTATATATGTGGTTGTAACCATGGGTGTATACAAACGTGGCGTGCTTGTATGGGTACATGTGTGAGTGTATTAGGGGTGTGTGTGTGTGTTGATTCCCATTCCTCTCTTGTGTTTGGTGGTGTGTTACAGCGTTTCATACTCGCTCGGACGATCCGGACTTGGTAATGTGAGATTCGGATTTGTATCTATTCTGGACACGATGCACAGGCGATTCGAAGACCAATCCATGAGATGATCCGTAGATCAGTATCGGTTCATGCAGTGAAGACCAGACGTCGATTCAATTCCGAAACCGTGTCATTTCACATGAATGTTGTTCTTATGTATTTCCCTATTTACCGTTGTCGGTATGCGTTTACATGTTACTCTTATCATTTTATGTGACTTTCTGTTATATTTTATCAGTTTGATTACTTGTATCACTTCATGAGACATCAATGATTGTTCACTTTAATTACGTAGTTGATATGAACTTGTGTCAACATCATTTAATGTGTTAGTAGTTTATCGTTATTGGTTTAGGCCTAGTAGGGATATATACCTAGACAGTGACTCGTTTCGATCCACTGGTTAGTTGGCCCAGTTCATATTTGAGCACAGATGACATATTTCATGTAGAGTACTTCTCAGACTTGTTATTCTTTCATTTGGTAATAACTTAGGTGATGATTCTTTTGGGTATTGTTTGGACACATATATTGCATAAATATTATTACATTCCTACATATATTCTGTAATGAATATTACAAATAACTTATCTTAGTGTCCTAATTCATGCAGGGTATGATAGGGAGAAGATAATCATGAAATTTATCCAATTAAATTTAAAAGTTCAAAAGAAAGAGGATCAATTCAAATTCAAATGTTCTAGAAGCTATCTTATCTAAAAACTGGATATATCAGATAAGATAATATCATCTAATTTCAAAGGAAAATAGATTGTTTAAAAATCCTATCGGTTTTGCTGAAGATAAATGAATATCTTATCAATTCTAGAAGACAAACTAAAAATCCAAGAGGATAAATGGATAGAGAGAAGATCAACGGATGAGATGAAGCAATTTAGATTCGGATTCAGACTGGATACAGTTTAGCATTTTAATCATAACTTTCGCTACTAAACTTTAAATCGTACAGAAAGAAAACTTAAAGGGCTACAATTCTTCTGTTGATCACTCATTCTAATTCTATAATTTGATAAGTGATATTCAGCAATCAACACGCTAACAAGTTGCAGATCAGAATTGAATTTCTAGATAAATCAAATCAAGTTTGAAGATAAGAGGAAGATTCAAATTTAAAAATATCTAACTCTTCCTATCTTCATACGCTTTCTATCCCTCTAGTTTTCTCCTATAAATACCCTCATACCTCGAAGGCGAAAGGGCACCATCTCAGAGAGAGCTTTAGTTTAGGTTTTTCTTTTCTTCTTCAATGTAATTTTTATTTTTCTTTATAGCTCAGATTAGAGAGAGTTACATGATTAAAAGAGAGAAAGAGTTATTGTAAAGTGACACTATTGTAATCCTTTCTCAAGAAGCTTAAATTGAAGGTGACAATCAATGGAGGTTTCTCACTTTTCTTCATTGTACTCAATCTCGCCGAAGCCTTACTTTCTTTTATTCTTTTCTACTACTTTGTTTTACTTCATGCTGAGGTAAGTCTTTGTTATGATTCAACGGTAGAGATAATTACTCTTTTTGTTTTCTTTTTCAGTTCATTAGTTTAGAGTTATAATTCTTTATTTTAGTCTTTCCTTTTTTTGATAAATAAAACAACAACACCACAATCTCTTCTTCTACCATCTCCTTCTTAACTTAACATAATAATTTTATTTTCTTTTTATAAAATTGAGAAGATAAATATTAACTAGTTTCAATAAATTAAAAGAGAGAAACTTACACAATGCTTCCATCGCGGTCCCTCCCTGTGGATCACAACCTGTTAGCCCTAAGCTACATAGTAGAATTGAGGACCTAGCACTGTTCTAAATTTCTATATTTTTTTGTGTAGGTTTGGCTCGATTAGGTATTGACGACGAACTTGTTATGATGTTACTTTACTAAGAGATTAGATTTCTTGATGCTTGAATCAGTATATAGACTTAGTTGGCGTTTGGGTTGAACTGAAATTTATGTTATTTTATATTGGATATTGATCAGTATTTAGATATGACCGAATTTTGTTGGATTGTGACCAGATGTGTGGGTATCTTACCTTTGACTTCGATATGTGATATCATATTGGTTTTGGATTATTAGAAGCAAGGGTTTCTGGATGTATCAACTGATTATATCATTTAAGTATGGATGAATTATTGGCATTGACTTAGAAGTGAACTATTCTAGATTGCAATTGTTTGAGGATGTTTCCCTTTAGATATTAGTTCGGTATGTGTTGACCTAGTTGGTCCTGAGGATATACCGTGTGCTTCATGTTTAGTTATTGGTTACTTCAGTTAATAGAGATTGAGTTATTATGTTAGTGACCTAGTCAATATCGGAGATCTTATACTATAGATAGCAGTTATCACTTTATCAGTTATTGGTGAGATTATTTGTTGATGATCATATGATGTGTTCAGAGTCTATAGGAGTTGGTAGATATTTGTACCAGTTACCAGTTGTTAATAACACCATTGTGCTAGTGGCTATATCTCCAGTATTCTATTTCAAATGTCAGATATTAGTTGTCAACTACTTGTTGGCCCAAAGGCCTTCCACTCTAGTTTTGATGATGACTCACTCATGTAGTTATGTTTACTAATAATCTTGTGTTTCTAAGTTTCAGATCATTAGCAGGTTATTAGTTTTGATGATTAGCTTCAACAAGGGTTTTGGAAGCATATCATGGTGATTCCGGTGCCAAAGCTTCAAGATTATACCTTTGCACTTGGAAGATCACGGTTTGGGAGCTAGTCTACTTGAAGATAGAAGATCTACAAGCAAGACTTAGGTATCCTAGTTTAGTTTAGTGTGTTTTAGATCCATTTGTAAAGCTTAGTTTAGTTGATATGCTCAAGTGCACAAACACACACGTTTTATGTTTTAATGTGTGATTTTATGAATAGTTGGATCAAAATAAGTTTTCATGATTTATATGTATAGTAGATGTTTTCTAGTTATACATACATGCTTAACTTATAGACAAACTTATTTTGACATTCCTATTCATGTTTTGGAAAAATCTAGTTTGATAAAAATACAAGTTTTATTTATGATAAAATTGGCAGGACACAAAAATGAATTGATATGATTGATATATGTCTTGAAATTTTTATCACAAGTTTAGTTTTCAAGTAAAATGATAAAACATATTTTTGTGGATTTTTTAGAAGTGTTAAAAGATTTTTTACAAATTTTTTATCTCAAAAATCTGCCCAGAAAAACTGTATTTCAGGCAGACCGGTCGACCGGGACAGTCGACCGGCTGCTGTGTCCGGATATGCACAGGCTGTGCATGTCCGTCGGTCGACCGGGTCACGGACCCAGTCGACCGATATAGAGAGTCTGCTCTCTGTATCTTTTCGGTCGACTGGGTCGGTCGACCGATAGAAGGAAACTGTGTTTCCTCCTTGTTGGTCGGTCGACTGGCAGTCGACCGAAGCCCCAACGGTCATATTTTCGACCGTTGCCGGTCGACCGGGCCGGTCGACCGGTGGCTGTCAGAATTGCCACATCAGCCTAACGGCTAGTTTTCTGGTTTGGCCTATATATACCCTATTCATTTGGGATTTTGGCTAAGATTTTTAAGAGAAAAATTTCTGGTTTTCAGCAGAGTTTAAAAGAGTTTTAAAAAGAGTTTTTAGTGCTTTTAACTTCTCATCTTTATTGATTTGGGTTTTGGAAAAATCAAAGAAATTGGAATTTGGGATTTTTGTATTGGCATTCATTCTCTATCTTTTACAAGAAATTTCCCAAGTGTTTTTCTTTGTTGCTTGTTTTCCAAACACCTAGTTTCCACACTTGAGCTATCTTCTATCCTAAACTATTAGGATCTTTGTTTTGTGGAAAAGAAAGAAAAGAGAAAGAAAAGAGAGTTTGTGGTTTTTGGAACCACTTGTTGTAAACACCCTTTTATTTGTGAATCCCTCTTCGGTAGAGGTGATCGGGTGATTGGTTTGTGAGCCTCTTAAGGAGAGGCATTTGTTGTGGTTGGCTACGGGCCGTATCCCTCTTCGGTAGAGGTGGATTGTGTGTTGTATTGCCTCGGTGGCATTGTAAGTTGAGAGAGGAGTTAGGGGCTCCTATAGTGGATTAGAAATCCTACACGGTGGTGTAGGCGGGGATGTAGAGCTAGGGGCTCGAACCTCGAAACACATCTTGGTCTTTGCGTTTGATCCAATTTCTCTCAACTCTACTCTTTTTACATTTGTGCAAGCATCATTCATTCATTGCATCATATATATTTGCGTGGGATTGAGCATATTCATACTTGCTTGCATTTGCACCTTGCATATTATTCATATTGTTATATATTGTATATGCTTGGATTGCTTGTGTGTGTGCAACACTTATACTCATCCAACAAGAGCTTCATATAGCAACCTCAACCCATTCAAGGGGAATCAAGAGGTGCTTGTCCAGAGCCTCGCAAGGGGAATTCGGCAACACTTGTTGGATTGTACTAAGTGTTCTTGTAAGATTGTTTTAGCTTCCGCATTTAGCACACTTAGTTTGCATTAAGTTCACTAGATTAGCACTTTCACCTATTCACCCCCCCTCTAGGTGTACTTTCAATTGGTATCAGAGCTAGTGCTCCTGATATTAGGCTTAACATCCTAGGAGTGATCCATTTGCTTGCTAATCTCTTGTTTGCATAATACTTGTTTGCATACATTTAGTTTATCATGGACTTCATGACCCCACCTATGTATGATGCTTCCAACATTCTTGTTTGGAAGACTAGAATGTCCATTTACCTTCAAACCCTAGGTTTACATACTTTCCTTGCGGCTACCAAGAAATGCTATCTTGGTAACCTCATTCATATAGGGGCCAATGCACAAGCCCTTGAGGCTATTAGAAGCACTTTATCTAAAGATTATCTTTTACATGTTTCTAATATTGATTCCGCTTTTGTAGTGTGGAACAAATTGACAACCACAACCACCACCTCCGAGCTTCAAGTGCCAATTCAACTAGAGGAGGAATCTAGTGGAGAATCTGATTCTCAATGCTTCATGGTCCAAGGGAATGACTCCCTTGAGGTACATTCGGAACCCCACTTAGATTGTGATGATAGTGCTAGTTCTTCATGTGATGATAATATTGATTCCCATGCCTTAAATGAAGAACTTTCTATTGTGTGTGAAAAATTAATTGAAAAGTATAAGATTTTGAAAAAGAAAAGTCTAGGAATTGAAAATGAAAACAAGTGTTTGCATTCTAGACTTGATAATGTTTTACAAGAGAAGGATGAGGTTTCTAGTGAATGTGACTCACTTAGATCTCAACTAAGTCTTGCACTTAAAGAAAATGATTTTTTAAAGTCTAAAAATAATTGTGAAAATGCCTTGAAAAATAATGATACTTTATCTTCAAAGGTAGAATTTGTTTTAAAAGAAAATGAGACTTTAAAAAGAGAAATTGATTTCATTTCAAAAGAATTAGAAATTTGTTTAAGTAAAAATAATTCTTTGAAAAATGATATGTCTTCTCATGTTTGCCATGCTAGGGTAGTATCACACACTTCACCTATTGCATGCCACACCTCTTCTTCAATCAACAATGATATATCCATGCTTAAGAAGAGAGTAGATTGTTTGGGCTCCACTATGAGCCAATGTGCCATGAACCACACTCGCTTGGAAACCTTGGTTCGTATGAAACAAGTTCCAACTTTTATGCATGCACACCCTCCACGGCATACACATGCTCCTCACGGACACACTTCTCACATGTTTGCTCATGTGTACACATGTACACATTGTGGTCGTAATGGCCACCTTGCTAAATTTTGCTTTGATAGATTAAATAATGTAAATTTAGCAAATAAGTTTGTTTGGGTTAGAGAAGGGACTAACCCCCATGGACCCAAGAAGGTATGGGTACCAAAGACCACCCCTCCAATTTTTGATGTAGGTGTGGGGTCTCACATGACGTGAGAGTGTTGACACCTTGGAGTGGATGCGTTCCGGACTTAAAGGAAATCATATGGATGCATCACTTTCAAGGGAAGAGTTGGGAGGACCACCTTATTTTGGAGAATTAGAGAAGTGCCCTCATCGGTTTTGGTATAAATCTCTAACTCTCATATTATTTGTTTACATGCTTTTATGATTCATTATTTATAGCATGTCTCATTTGTTTAAGCATATTTTTGATGTCTTTGGATTAGTGTGTAAATTCCATGATTATTAGATCCATGACATACATGTATAGTATTTGAGACACATATGCTCACTTGAATTCATATTTAGTGTTCTCACCGCTTGTTTAGCTATAATGTACATCATGAATCTAATACATGTGAATTTACATAGTAATCATGTTTTAGTTTTATCATGATGTTCTTTTATGATTGTTTTAATGTTTCATGTGGTGATAACATGTTTAAATGTAGATTTTATCAAAACTTGCATTATACTTGTGCAAATAGTGAACTACAATTGTTTCTTATATGCTTGTTCTTCATGCTCACTTGTATTCACTATATGCACACGTATGAGCTAAGTTTTGATGATTCGTTCATTTGCACTTGTTATGTCCATTTGCATGTTTATGTATTTTAGAATTCAAATAAAATAATTTTTGATGAATCTTATATGTGTTTTATTTAAAAATATGGTATTCATGTTTGTTTTAATGCTTCATGACTTGATTACATGTTTAGATGTTAGTTTTCATTAAGACTAGTTGTATACTTGTACATATAATGGGAACAAATTAATCTTTATATATGTTTGAGCTTGAATGCATATTTGTACCCATTAGATGTGCTAGTATAGTCTAGTTTTGATGATCCATACATTTTAGACTTGTATTCATATTTTTGGATTTATAAGAGTTTTTATTTCATGTATATGTTTATTTTGCCAAAACATTAAGATATACATGTATACCTCTTGAGTCATTTGCCTTCAATGCAAAATCTATTTATGGACTCAATTGTGTTTAGGGATATGTATGTATACTTAGTGTAGTGACAATTCATACATATACCTTGAAATGAAATTGATTTTGGATGAAAATTTAGTTTTTCATGTTTCATGTATTATAAGTTTAACCTCATGTATATGTCTTTCTAGTTCAAACTAATCTTATACATATACATCCTTTTTGAGCCACGTGCCTTCATGCATATACTTTAGTGGACTCGTTGAGTTTTGGATATGTATGTATATTTTAGTTTGCATCAGACATACATATGCCATTGAAGATTAAACTAGTTAGTTTTATGATTTTCTAATTTTGATGTTTAAAGGAATAATTGAGTTTAATGAAATATTTTTCATGATTATGATCTTCACATTTTATTTGTACACTCATATCTATTACTCATGTTTTGTTTCTCATGAGTTGTGCTTAATTGATTAGAGTAATAATTATTATGTGATTTTCATTTCTATGAAAAATAATCTTGTTTTATTCCTTGCTCGAAGGATTTCATACTAGTTTAC
The DNA here is from genome assembly GCA_038442645.1 of Agave tequilana. NCBI lineage: Eukaryota > Viridiplantae > Streptophyta > Magnoliopsida > Asparagales > Asparagaceae > Agave > Agave tequilana. The sequence continues at coordinate 85,906 of JAVJIF010034062.1, read as the reverse complement.
AAAACTTTTCATTTTAACTAGTTCGGATTCTTCTTTGTGATATGAGATATACCATACTTATTATTGTTAATTCAATTGGTATCATTGAACTATTTCAATTGGTATCAATTTGATTTCTTTATGTATACTCATATTTGTTGATTTGTGTATGTATGCTTACAACTTGGTATCATCTATTAGTGATTGGTACTCATTTTATCTTCATACACATTTACATGTTTTATTTGTGCTATTATATTTCTATATCTTAAGCACAAATATTGTTTATACTAGTGCTTGTGACTTAATTTTTATTTCAATTGATTTAGTTTTTCAATTGATACCTTAATCAAGCCTAAGCATGTTTTTAGTTAGTATTTCATAAAGGGGGAGAAAAGTTGAACTTCTTATTTCAATTGGTATTTGATTTCCACTCCCACACTTTATGACTTTAAAAATTGAATTTGAATGAAATATATTTTCAATTTGGTATCATTGGTATGCTTGCTTATCAATTAGTATCAAAATGTTTTAATATGTTAAAACATGTAACAATCAATAAAAAATTATGATATGTATTTTTGACTCTCTTTATGATTACATGACTTTGTTTCTATTGGTATCTAGATGCACTTTATTGACATATTTTTAACTGATATCAATGTTTTGATTTTTAACCCTTTATTGATTCTTGGTTTAGAACAAAAGGGGGAGAAAAATTTGTTTTTATGTTTTTTTTACCCCTTTGTTGATGATTGACAAAAAGGGGGAGAAGAATTTGTGTTTTGTGTTTTATATATGCATGTCTTCCTTGTGATTGCATATATGTTTGGTTGTTTGCTTATTTTAATTGGTATCTAGAACATGCTTTATGTTGAATATTCCATTAGTATCTAGAGCACCATGTTTATATGATGCATGAGTTAAGGGGGAGCTTCTTTGAAGCTTAACTTTAATCCATGCATATATAACTCCATGAGTTTTGTCATCATCAAAAAGGGGGAGATTGTTGGCCCAAAGGCCTTCCACTCTAGTTTTGATGATGACTCACTCATGTAGTTATGTTTACTAATAATCTTGTGTTTCTAAGTTTCAGATCATTAGCAGGTTATTAGTTTTGATGATTAGCTTCAACAAGGGTTTTGGAAGCATATCATGGTGATTCCGGTGCCAAAGCTTCAAGATTATACCTTTGCACTTGGAAGATCACGGTTTGGGAGCTAGTCTACTTGAAGATAGAAGATCTACAAGCAAGACTTAGGTATCCTAGTTTAGTTTAGTGTGTTTTAGATCCATTTGTAAAGCTTAGTTTAGTTGATATGCTCAAGTGCACAAACACACACGTTTTATGTTTTAATGTGTGATTTTATGAATAGTTGGATCAAAACAAGTTTTCATGATTTATATGTATAGTAGATGTTTTCTAGTTATACATACATGCTTAACTTATAGACAAACTTATTTTGACATTCCTATTCATGTTTTGGAAAAATCTAGTTTGATAAAAATACAAGTTTTATTTATGATAAAATTGGCAGGACACAAAAATGAATTGATATGATTGATATATGTCTTGAAATTTTTATCACAAGTTTAGTTTTCAAGTAAAATGATAAAACATATTTTTGTGGATTTTTTAGAAGTGTTAAAAGATTTTTTACAAATTTTCTATCTCAAAAATCTGCCCAGAAAAACTGTATTTCAGGCAGACCGGTCGACCGGGACAGTCGACCGGCTGCTGTGTCCGGATATGCACAGGCTGTGCATGTCCGTCGGTCGACCGGGTCACGGACCCAGTCGACCGATATAGAGAGTCTGCTCTCTGTATCTTTTCGGTCGACTGGGTCGGTCGACCGATAGAAGGAAACTGTGTTTCCTCCTTGTTGGTCGGTCGACTGGCAGTCGACCGAAGCCCCAACGGTCATATTTTCGACCGTTGCCGGTCGACCGGGCCGGTCGACCGGTGGCTGTCAGAATTGCCACATCAGCCTAACGGCTAGTTTTCTGGTTTGGCCTATATATACCCTATTCATTTGGGATTTTGGCTAAGATTTTTAAGAGAAAAATTTCTGGTTTTCAGCAGAGTTTAAAAGAGTTTTAAAAAGAGTTTTTAGTGCTTTTAACTTCTCATCTTTATTGATTTGGGTTTTGGAAAAATCAAAGAAATTGGAATTTGGGATTTTTTTATTGGCATTCATTCTCTATCTTTTACAAGAAATTTCCCAAGTGTTTTTCTTTGTTGCTTGTTTTCCAAAACACCTAGTTTCCACACTTGAGCTATCTTCTATCCTAAACTATTAGGATCTTTGTTTTTGTGGAAAAGAAAGAAAAGAGAAAGAAAAGAGAGTTTGTGGTTTTTGGAACCACTTGTTGTAAACACCCTTTTATTTGTGAATCCCTCTTCGGTAGAGGTGATCGGGTGATTGGTTTGTGAGCCTCTTAAGGAGAGGCATTTGTTGTGGTTGGCTACGGGCCGTATCCCTCTTCGGTAGAGGTGGATTGTGTGTTGTATTGCCTCGGTGGCATTGTAAGTTGAGAGAGGAGTTAGGGGCTCCTATAGTGGATTAGAAATCCTACACGGTGGTGTAGGCGGGGATGTAGAGCTAGGGGCTCGAACCTCGAAACACATCTTGGTCTTTGCGTTTGATCCAATTTCTCTCAACTCTACTCTTTTTACATTTGTGCAAGCATCATTCATTCATTGCATCATATATATTTGCGTGGGATTGAGCATATTCATACTTGCTTGCATTTGCACCTTGCATATTATTCATATTGTTATATATTGTATATGCTTGGATTGCTTGTGTGTGTGCAACACTTATACTCATCCAACAAGAGCTTCATATAGCAACCTCAACCCATTCAAGGGGAATCAAGAGGTGCTTGTCCAGAGCCTCGCAAGGGGAATTCGGCAACACTTGTTGGATTGTACTAAGTGTTCTTGTAAGATTGTTTTAGCTTCCGCATTTAGCACACTTAGTTTGCATTAAGTTCACTAGATTAGCACTTTCACCTATTCACCCCCCCTCTAGGTGTACTTTCACTACTCAGTTGTCAGATATCAGTTGTCAGTTGTCAGTTGTCAGATTATCAACTAGTATTGACATCAGCAGTTGTTGGAGATATCAGTTACTATTACATATTAAATCATATTAATTACTTATTAATAAAAGACACCATAACCCGGGAAACAGGGGTAATTGCCTGATGAAGCATGTCATGTATATTGGAAGGACTTATTATGGTACCGAGTTGTAGGTTCCAACCATGGGAAACTAAGATAGTACTGGCTACTTAGTTATTCAGTTGTCGGTTGTCAGGGTTATGCCCGAATTACGGCGCCACACTAGTTATCTTTTTGTGTGGGGCTGTGTCTCAGTTAGTATAGCCTTGCGGCTTATCCTGGTTCAACGCCAAGGGTGTTAGACCGTGATACGGGGCATGCAAGGTACCCTTTCAAAACACATGCACTACATTGCAAGCAGTTACATCAACGATAACTTTGATTGATATGTGAGAAAATGGTTGTGGTATGGGACACAGCTAAGTACTACATTAATTAGGTTAATAATAACCAACCAGACTAGTGACATATGCTAGGTTATACATCTTGACATCAGTTATTTGTTTACAGTTGTTATAGTTGCCTTTTTTCTTTATACATGTTGTTATTCAGTTATCCTTCAGTTGGCTGTTTATCAAGTTATTTAGTTATCTTTGGTCTGCGATTTATCTTGTTATTATTTTGTGCACATTGTTTATATGCATGAGCACTTCTCTTTATACACACACTCACCGGGTCACTTTTTGACGACCTTGAATTTGCACGTCCAGATATTAGATGCTTTCTTATATTGTTCAGGTGTTCGATGACACCGTACGCTTCGCAAGGAGCTGCAGTTTCTTCCTGTTTGATTCTGGTATTCTTATCTTTCTTACCTTCCTATTATTTTTTGATTCTCGATATATCACGTTCAGTTGTTATTCCAGTTCTTTATTTATATGATATCATGTACGAATGCATATATGTGATATTGCAGTAATTATGATTCATTATAGTTTCGATTTATAGCTTGTTTCAGGTTATTTAAGGCTTAGCACGTGTACGTGAGGTATTCTCCTTGCAATATGCGTCACCGACTCTCGTCGCATCTCGCTTCAGCGTATTTTGGGAAGCGGGGCGTAACAATATGTTTGAAATAATTTCTATCAAGAAATCACTTTTTTATAAGGTACCTAAAAGATAAAACATTTTGTATGGTACCAATCATGATATGGTCAAAAAATTAACCTTTACGAACCCAAACCCAATTTGAATTTGGTTTCCATTTGTTAGTATAAACTTAATCACAAGAATTACATACATGATGTATATATGATGCAATATTAGCATTTTTATATACAATATTTAGATGTTTAGGAATCCATATATATTTGTTCCTAATTCTTTTTGAAATAGTATCAGTATTTCTTTTCACAAAAGAATTATATGGATTATGATTATTCTTTTTATAAAAATGTATAGATTTTTCAACATTATTTTTTGAAAATCTAAGATCAACATGTGTAGGTTTTTCAAACTCATCTTTTGAAAATCCAAAACCAAAATGATTATTTGACATCTTTTGATAAGACAATAAATCATTTAATTTTCTTTTCTCCTATTAAATTTTGTCACATTTTTCAAAATTTCTTCATATTTAATTTTGAAACTTGTCATTTCCTTATCTAAAATAGAAATTCTAGAATTTAAAAAAATAGTTTCTCTTTTAAGCAAAGCATTCTCTTTAAGAAATTCTTATTATCCTTTTTAAAGATGAAATAACTTTTTCAAAATTAGCTTTTTGAGAATTTAAAGAAGACATTTGAGAAATATAAATTGAATTTTTTTTGTTGAGTCTTTCATTTTCTTTTGTTAAAAGTTTATTTTTAATCTTTTCATTCTTGAGATCATCATATAATTCATTAAATGCATCCAATAATTCAGCATATTCTTGTACCTCATCTTCTTGAGCCATAAACAGACATTGACAGTTTCAGTGATTTCTTCTTCATCAAAGAAAGATAAATCACTATTATCCTAAGTTCCCTGATAATCTTTCTTTTTTTTGTTGAATTTGTTGAACTTGCAGTTTTCTTTGTATTTTAACAATAGGCAATCCTTCTTTATATGACCTGGTTTATTATAATTAAAACACTTGGGATTAAACTTATCTTGTTTCAAGAACTTTTTGAATTTTCTTGAGAGCATTGCCATCTCCTCTTCATCATCATCTGAATTGTCCATATCTGAGAATGTATGGAAGGCAAGTACTTTCTTCTTGGATTGAAGTTTTTGTTCATCATTCTTCGTATCTTCATGTTGAACTTCATATGCCATTAAATTACCAATAAGGTTTTCTAATGACATTGTTGAAAGATCATTTGCTTCTTCTATTGCAGTAATTTTCTTCTCTCAATCTGATGTGAGTGCACGAAGAATCTTTCTAATTTTTTCAACTTGAGTGTTTTTTTTTCCAAGGGCTACTAAGGAATTTGTAATGTCGGTGAACCTTGTCACCATTTCTGTAATGATTTCATTCTCCTTTATTTTGAGGAGTTCAAATCTGTGAACAAGAACAGAGATTTTAGATTCTTTAACTTCATTAGTACCTTCATGTATTACTTGTAAAATCTGCCATATTTGATTTGCAGATTTGGTCGTTGACACAGATTGAATTCTTCTTTGTTCAAGGCATAGAAAAGCGCATTCATTGCTTTGGTATTAAGAATTACAGACTTCTTTTGTTCTTCACTCTACGCATTATAATTGTTGGTCGGCTTGGTGTATGGTGCTTCTACTATGTTTCATAGTTTATAGTTGAGTGATTGCAAGTAGATCTTCATTCTACACTTTCAGTAGTTGTAGTTTGATCCATCAAATAATGGTAGACGTTGTGTAAAATATTTTTTCTTAAATTGTGATGAAGGAAACTCCGTCGCCATCCTTGAATACTGCAGGCAGGGCTCTGATACCAAATGTAGGATCTATATTCAAGATAACACAAATACTAAAACAAAGATGAATAGTGTTTATAAACTTTTAATAACAAAAGAAAACTACATGTAGGAAAGTAAATGAACAGAGTAAATCTCAAAATAATGCAAACACAAATACGAGAGAATTTATTCTAGTTCGGTCCTTGTGACCTACATCCAGTCCCCAAGCAACCCGCTTGAAATTTTTCTTATCCTGATTTTGATATACCCCAAAATCAACTCCTTGTACACCACTTGACAAAACACCCTTTGTCAAATCTGTAAAACTCTTCTCTACACCAAGCAAACACTCTTGTACAACTCTTTGAATGATTATAATATATTATATAAGCCTTGAACTTGTACGTGATTGTGAACAAGGTCTCTTATAGGTGTACTCTCAGAATTCTTCACAATAAAATAGGAATTGTGTAAAGAACAGAAAGTGAAAAATAGTTTTCTGAAAACAGAATTTTCAACAGAGTTTTAGACAGAAAACTAATAATTTGAATTGGTGATTACATCCAAGGACAACATCCCTATTTATAGGTAAAATTAATGGTCAGTTAGGGAAGTTATCAACTCAAATTTGAAAATTAAATTGTTGAGAAAATACCAAAAAATCAAAAATAAATAACAGTCAAAAACTGTAGTTAGTCGATGAGGATATGAGAGTAGTCGACTACAATAAGAATTTTTGCCTAGGTTAGTCGACTAGCCTAAAGATCAAGTCAACTATAGAAGGCTGACACAGAATGATATGTCTCTGAAAATTAATATTAGTCGACCTGCAGAGAAGGTTAGTCGACTATTGTTGGTTACAGTCAACAAACAGCGAGCTGATATTTTTCTGTGAAGACACTTAGTCGACTATAGACTATTTATAAGTCGACTAGAGGATATTTTAGTCGACTATACAAGGGGATAAGTCGACTATCAGACTATTTTGTGTGTGTGATCAAGGCTTTTAACAATCTATAAAAAAATACACAAAAATAGTAAATATCCTTAAATAGGCTTGAGCAACCAGAACTCAGTACTAGCTTTGTGGATTAAGCTCCAATGAACCTGCATCACATTTGTTATCATCAAAATCTATAGTCATCAAACTGTAAGTTCCAACAGATATATGTGTATTGAGATGTACACCAGGACACATACCCAGACATATAAGTGGGGTGAATAACAATTATAAGACGCTAATAAGAGTTTATTAGGTTTTATTTTGTTTTATCGGCTGTCACAGTTTTTATGTTGTTTTTCGAATTTAGGAGATAGCTAATGTTGCCATCTCTACTTTACTTGTTGTTTTCCTGCCTGCTCTTGTATGCCTATGCTCACGACACGATTTTCAATGCATGCTTATGATTCAAATTTATCGATACACATATGCTTATTCCTGCACGCCACTTGGCACTCATCTTACCACTCGTTGGGTAGCTTTCTAACTCCCCTGGACCTTCATGTTCAGATCTCGGAGCTTGCATAGACATGGATTCTTCTGCTGAGGACCAAACTTACTTTGCGGAGCAGGCTGATCAGTTGTGGCTCCAGTCCCCTCTTTTGTCTCCCCCTGGTTGGCTCGTGGCATCTCCTTGTAACTTGTGAACAACTTTTGTAATGTTCATATTATAAATCTTACTTTTATATTTCCTGATGATGTAATAATTACTGTAATATTAGATCACACTCTGTGATAACTATGTGCTTGTACCATTGTATTGGAATGTATATTACTCTCGTGCTTTCACACTCTGATTCTTACATGTACTGATGCTTAGTGTATATATGTGAGGGTATTTCTGACCTACGTATATATGTCGGAGTAACGTCTCCGTACCCGCGAATCGGGGTGTTACAACATCCTCCTTATATTCTTCACAAGGAGAGATAAATCCTCGTCATCTTCTTGGTCAGCATCTTCGTCGTCAGAGATGGAGGAAGTAGATTTGATGGCAAGAGTCTTCTTCGTTTGGGCTACCTTTTCCTCTGTTGTCTTTCATTCCATCTTATGAGTTTTTAAGTTTCCAATGAGACCAATAAGTTTCATATCTTTCTTATCATTGAGCTCCTTCAATGTAGTAGATTTGATCTTCTAAGATAGTGGAAGAGCACATAGACCTTCCTCACCTTTTGGTCATTATCAATTTCATCACCTAAAGAAGTAAGACCATTTATGATTTTATTAAACTTGATGATCATGTCATCAATGGATTCATTATCATTCATAGAAAAATTCTCATATTGAAAAAGCAAGAGATCAATCTTGACTCTCTTGATTTGTGAAGTTCCCTCGTGTGTGACAACCAAGTGTGACCAAATCTCGTAGGTAGATTTGCAATGAATTACCCTACCAATATCATTATCATTCAAGGCTTGAAGCAAGGTATAGTGTACCTTAGCATTAGCATCAAATTTATTGGTGGCAATTTCAGACCAAGTGTCCTCATCACCATCGGATACGTTAAATGGTTTGATCACCGTCTATGCAACCCGACTTTCTCGGATTGCAAGAAAACGATCATCTTAACTTTCCATATGGGAAAGTTAAGGCCATCACACTTGGATGAAGTCTTGATTCCTTCGGCCATGGATACTAGTGTAGAAAACAAGCAAATGATGAAAATCAGTGAGTGATTAGCTAGTGGATCTCCCTAAGGTGGTTAAACTAAAAACTAGAGTCCAAGACTCTGATACTAATTGAAAGTACACTTAGAGGGGATGAATAGGTGTAATGCTAATCAAATACGAAAATATAACAATTAAAAATAAATAATGCAAACGATCAACTCAAATAAAGAAGTGAAGCTGAATTCTCAATTAAGGGCTTTAGAACTTCTCATCTATATTCCTCTAGATAAGAGTAGAGGTGCTCGATTGCCTTCTTGATTGAAAGAGAAAAATTGACAAGTATGAATTATGTAAGAGATCAATAGCAAGTGCAATGAAACTAAAAACACAAGTGTAAGCAATTAAGATAAGCAAAAACACAAGTGCAAGTAATAGAGATAGAGTAAGAGCAAGAGAGAAAGCAATCACAAACACAAGAGATTTGTTTCGAGGTTCGAGCACCAAATTCTACGTCCCCGCTTTCACCGCATGAAGGATTTTACTGTCCACAAAGAAACTTTCACAAAAGAATTACAAGGTCTACACAAGACCCAGAGTACATAACTCCAACCTTCAATCCTCTATACAAGAGGTAGCACAAAGTCAATAAAGTTTACAAGCTCTTGTCAACCAAAAAGGTCACGAACTCTCTCTTTACAACTTCCTAGAGTTTTGAGTGATGAAATGAAGCTCAAAAAATTGTATGAGAGAAAATTCAGTTAAGAAAATAGAACTTGAGAGCTTAAAACTTTAAGAGAATGATTTGAAGTTGAGACATCTTGAAACTTGAAAGCAAAAACTTGATTTTTCCTTAAAAAATTTGATTTCAAAACTTGTGTTAAAATTTATTAACCTTGGTGACAAACTTTTCCTACAATGACCCATATATATAGGAAGTAGGTTAATATTATTAGAGAGCTAAATCAATCAATAAAACACTGATAAAGTCCTAATAAAGTGAAATATACCCGTTTGGGAATAAAACAAAACAATATGAAAGGAGAAAATCTCGTTTTTAATTCAAAATATACCTAAACGGTTACTGGAGCTATCAACAGTCCAATAGGGCAGTCGACAGTCCTGTGTGCAACGGCTAAATTTTTAGCTGTTGTAGAGCTAGACTTTTAACAGTCCAATGGGCCTGTGACAGCTCCCCTGATACATAACATATCAGCTGTCGACAGTCCTCTTGGACTGTCGACAGAGAGCCAACATCAAACCAAAACCCAAGTTACTAAAAATAGCTGCCAACAGTTCTCTGAAAAGAAACTGTCGATAGTCCAGTTGCGGCCTATCGACAGCTCAATTGAGCTATCGACAGCCCAACCTGGATGTCTTAAAAAAATAAAAGAATTTCAACTGTATTTTGTTTTAAACATGTTTAATAAAAATAGATTTTTATAAATTCTTTCAAAAACAAGTTCATATAGACAGATTTCAGCACAAACATGCGAGATTAAAAACAAATACATATTTCAAACATGTGAACTTCTTTTTTAAGGTCTTTAAAAATAAAATTTGAAGAAATATAGAGTATATATTAAAACCAATTTTGTAAAATATCAAAACCTAAAAACTAGATATGAAAACTTGTATTTTGTGTGTGTAACTCTTGAGCATCAATTCAACATTAAAAGTTAAACACTCTAAGATCTTAGATATGGTTACACTCTCTTCAAGTCTTCATTGAGAGGGTTTCTTCAAAATTCACGCTTTTGATCATCTGAGCTTGAATCTCTCTTCTTTGAATCAACTTGATTTCTTCTAAACCTTCCTTCCGAGGAAGAATGGAACAACTTCCAATCTCTTGAACCCTGTAAGCTTATAAATACTAGAACTTCATTGGTACCAAATAACTTCATGTGGTTTGTAATCATCAAAACAAAACTGAAGAGTATACCCTTTGGCCAAAAAATTTTCCAGAATACTTCTAGGATAATGTATTTATTCTAGGAATCTTTAGTCGGTCGTCTAGGGTTTTTGGGATCTATAAAAGGCCCTGCATACTCTTGTATTATGAAAATTATTGGAGATCCGAATTTGGAGACTACGTCTTTCAATAATGCTCTGATTTTCTGAACCTTTGCTGAATCTTGATGAAGAAGACGGCTTCAAATGGGTTTTTTCCTTTTCTTTCTTTAGTTTATTTAGTTTATTGTTTTCCAATTACAAATCATGTTTTATTACTTTTTATTTATAAACTAAATTTAACTTGCTAGGGATTAGATGTAGGCTATCTATTGAAGATTATTCATAAGTTAATTTGCATCTAATTGTTCATATTTATAGTTTTAATAAATTTTTATTCTTATTTTTAAGTCTAATAATCGATGGCCACTCATTGGGAAAAATTGAGAGTATGAAAATATTTTATCTGAAAGCAGGTTTGTTTCTCTGGCTTCTCGCAATTTAACCGCGTTAGCAGTGGCTATGCGGGTTGTGATCCACAAGAAGCAATCTCTTCTCTGCTTAAGAAACCAAAAGAGAAAAGAAAAGAGAAAGAAAAGCTGTTGGTTTTGAATTTTTTGTTTTGAGAGTTGAGAGCGGAAAAAGAAAACTTAAAAGATGGTTGAAAAGAAATCTAGAGTTTTGAAATTAGTGTTTCTAACAAGAACAAAAAGAAAAGAGATTTAGTTTGTTTCTTAAAATATGAGAAAATTCAAAGCTCACTAATCATCTACCACCACTAACATACTAACTTTTGAGAGATAATTGCCTCACTTTGGATCATAGGCAGGAATTCCACTTGGAGTTTGTGATAGAATTAAGCAAGACAGATAAGATGGAAAGAAAAACTTTTATTTGAACCAACACTTAGTCAAAATTAAACATTAAACTATCAAGATTTAACAAGCATAGAATAAGAAGAATTATTGATTAGTGTTAGCAAATAACAAGTTAGTACCCGTCATCATGTGCTTTTAAGAACACTAGTATAGTCGCAAGGCTTGGATTTAGGCAAACATATGATTCAATCAGATTATCAAGCAAAGAATTAGAAGTTAGTGGCGTTTAGAGATTAGTGAGCCATGTAGAAAATTTTGAAAGTACACCTAGAGTGGGGGTGAATAGGTGTAGTGCTAATCTAATGACAAATGATGTTGAATTAAAAAACTAACTGCTAACATACAAAGTGTAATCAAGAATGAGTCCAAATTTCCCGTGAAGAGCTCTGAAACTTCTCCTCACGATTCCTCTAAATTAAGAGTTGAGGTGCTTCAATAGCTCTTGATTGAACACAAGTGTGAGCACACAAACAATATCAAGCATATATGGATATGAACAATAATAAAAGTGCAAGACATAAAGAGAGAGAGTTAAGAGAAAGATCCAAACGTAAACACGAAGATATATTTTGAGGTTCGAGCCACCGCTTTACGTTCCCGCCTTCACCCAGAAGGATTTTCACTATGTCCATACAAGACCTTCTATAAAGGGACCTCCACTGAGAAATTACAACAATACAAACTTGGAGTACACAACCCAACTCTCACACCTCTATACAAGAGGAAACACAAAGCAAAAAAAAGATTACAACTTGGTGATCCAATGATCACAAACAATACATAGTGATCTAAAGAGATCACAAATAATTTTCTCACAAAATAAAGATCCTACAGATAGATTTTGAATTGTGGCTCAACTATGTGAGAAATCAAAGTGTTTGAAAAAGAAACAACAAAGAAAACATTAGAGAAAAACTTTTTGATAGATATGAAAATTAAGAACAAAACTAAAATTTCCAAATCTTGTTTTTTTATTTTCCAAAAACTTTGAAAACAAATAAAGACAAAGAAATTTGGCACAAAAACTTCTTTTTAAAACTTACTGAAAATAATAGAAAAGTAGAGAATTTTTGCTTTTAAAAATCTTGTAGAAAATAGCCCCAAAACCCATATTTATAGGGCCTAGAAAAATATAGTTGTGGGGTCAAATACTGCCCAGACAGGCCTGTTGGTTGATCGCCTGGTCAATCGGCCAACAGTCAAATTTTCGACCGTTTTAGGCCGTCGGTTGACCGCCCGGTCGACCGCCCCTAGGCAATCAGCCTGTCGGTCGATCGCTCAGTCGACCGAGCCAAACAGAGACTAAGTCTCTTGCAGTCAGTCGATCGTGCGGTCGACCGGCCATATAGTCATGGTCTATGTGCACATCAATCGACCGACTGTTTGACCGAGCTCTGGTTCGGTCGACCGGTCGGTCGACCACGAGTAGCCCAAAACTGGGATTATAGGATAGAAAATGTGAACTTTTGAATACCTATAAATCCCCATAAATCTTATGTAAGATCACCTAGAGGGGGGTGAATAGGTGATGGCTAATCTAATGGTCACTTGTGAACAAATAATGCGGAATTAAAACTAAGTTGACCAAATTAAACTTCTTTTAATTGAACACTTATGTATAACACAAGAGTGTTGCCGAATTCCCCTTGCGAGGCTCTGGACAAACTCCTCTAGATTCCCCTTGAATGGGTTGAGGTGCCGCGTTGGCTCTCTTGGTTGAATACTAGTGTTAATAACAATCCCAAGCAAGTATAGCAATTATGAGCACAAAGGTATATCATGCATATAAGAGATAAAGACTATAAAGTAATGCAAGATATAAGTGAGACAAAAAGAGTAAGAGAGCAAGAGTGAGCAATCGCAAACACAAAGGGTTTGTTTCGAGGTTCGAGCACACTTGCTCTACATCCCCGCCTTCGACACACGAAGGATTTCCACTATGCACGATCCAACCGGATCTCTCCTTGGTGCCGCAACACCTACAAGCCCTCGGACTCCCAAAGTCCCTTACACACCACAAGCCCACCGGCTCGTCGAGGCCGCACCTCGTACAACAAGTCCGCACCCGAACTCAAAACACCACGAGCACACTTGCCCGCTTCCTCAAATACAAAGAAGGATCTTGGTGATCTAAACACTTGATCACCTAACAAAACTCTCACTACAACACTCTCCTATAGGATAGATATAACTATGGATGCTCAAGTGTAGTGTGAGAAATCAAGGAAAGAACTTTGATGGAAAACTCAAGAAATCACAATAAACACTCTCTTGATAAAATCCCTTTTGATAGGAAATATTGGCACTCTATTTTGTGGAGAAAGCTCTGCTAAAAGAATGGAAATAACTGGACAAAAGCTCTCCTAAAATCTTAGCTTCAAACAATGACAAAACCCCTTTTATAGAGGCCAGAAAAATCTGACCGTTGGGCTCTGTCAGAGCTGCCGGTCGATCGGTCCGGTCGACCGCCAACGGTCAAGAATCCGACCGTTGGAGCCTCCGGTCGACCGGCCCGGTCGACCGCGCACCTGGAGCAGAGAATTACTTCTCTGTCGGTCGACCGGTGCGGTCGACCGGAATTTCCAGAGAACAGACTCTCTGAAGCGGTCGACCGGCACGGTCGACCGTTCTCCAGTGCACACAGGCGTGCACGTCTGTGCACGTCCGGTCGACCGACCCGGTCGACCGGCCACTGTCAGTTCTGAAAAATCAGAACTGCCAGAACCTGAAAATTTTGAGATTAAAGATTGGTCTTTTTGGCTTAATAAAAAATCCCATAAATACTTAGAAAATCTACAAAAAATAGTTTTATGATATAGAAACATGCTTGCACAAAATCAAGGCATGTTATTAAAGATTTGACTATTTTTTGTAACTTGAAAATATTGGCTCATAATAAAAACTGTTTTTCTAAAACAACATGTTTTTCCAAATTTTCATCAAATACAAAAACAAGATATACTTTAAGAAATGAAATTTTTATCATGAAAACAATTCTATCAAGAGTGTGTGTGTGTGATATGACTTGAGCAATCCACCAACTATTCTATCCTTTACATTTTAACTAAAACAAATACAAAATCTTATACCTAGACACAAGTCTTCATCTTCTTGAAGTCTTCCCTTGAAGGCTTCTCATCTTCTTGACTTGGTCCAAGCTTGATCCAAAGCTCCTTGGATCACCCCGTGCTAGCTCCAAATCTTGACATTTAATCCTTTGTTGAGCTTTGCACCTACAAGATCTTGATAAAGAATCTGTCACTAATTAAACAAGATCATTAGCAAATATAACTACATGAGTTGATCATCATCAAAACTAGAGTGATAGGCCTTTGGGCCAACAATCTCCCCCTTTTTGATGATGACAAAACTCATGAAGTTATATATGCATGGATTAAAGTAAAGCTTCAAAGAAGCTCCCCCTTAACTCATGCATCACTAGAAATAAATAGATATGACATTAAAGCACATAAATATGTATGCAAATGAATGCACAAATCTTTTTCTCAACTTTTATCTTATAATATTATTGCTATGCATGAGTAAAAGCACAAGTATAAAAACACAAAATCATCTCAAAATCTTTCTCTCCCTTAAGTAAGGAACAAATACTTCTCCCCCTTAAGGAAATCATGCATATAACTCAAATACTTCTTCATCAACAAAGGGTTCAAAGTTCAAATCATCAAACAAATTTCTCCCCCTTTTTGTCAAAAATAAGGAAATCAAGGAGGGTAAAATCAAATCAATCAATAAGATTTATATGCGATATACATTCATGAAGAGGAAGACGCTAAGTTAACTTCCCTACACATATGCATTACATGAAGAAGGGATGACAAGCCCTAACTCACATAACACATATTATGTAATGCATAAGAGGAGATGTGAAGCTCCCCCTACACACGTATATCATATAAAGAAGAGTTGTCAAGCTCCTCAATTTATAATATACTCAACATGAATCCATATGTAAGAGAGATGTTAAGCTCTCCTTGCATATACAAATCAAAAATTTTGAATATTTCTTTAACAAGACAAAATTTTGAACTTTTCTTATGAAAACAAAATTTTGAAATATCTTACACAACTTTCTTTTAAGGTACCAAATGTAGAACAATCAAATTTTGAATTTTGATACCAATTTTGAAATACAATGCATAAGCTTTAAAATAAATAAGATTTGAAGTAAACTTAGCATTAACAACTATTGTGCTTTAAAATATAAATCCATTTTAATACAAGCACACAACAATCATATATATGTATGAAAAGAGTATACCAATTTAAGTAGATACATACATATATGAAAGAACAACATATGAGTATACACAATAAGAGGTCATATTGATACCAATTGAAACTATCCAATGATACCAATTGAAAATTAAGCTTAAGTGTATATATCATAAGATCTACCACATGAAGAATTCGAACTAGTTAAATGAAGGTGTTTAACAACTAGTACGGAATCCTTCAATCAAGGAATAAGTCAAAAGTTTTTCATGAAATATCAATGAAACACAAGGCACTAAAAAGCACTCTATCCATAAAGTCCATATCAAAAAGAAGTGAGTGTGCTAGTGTTATGTGGAACATGGTATCATGAAAAATAGCAATAAAACTCAATATTCCTTAAAATTTTGAAATCATGAAATCCATCACAAAAATTTTATTGAAAAATTACAAAATTTTTATTAAAAACAAAAATTTATATTTCAAGATATATGTATGTTTTGACAAGACATACATATCCTTAAAACACATTTGAGTCTATATATAGATTTGCATGAAAGGCAAATGACTCAAGAGGTATCCATGTATATCTTAATATTTTGGCAAGACAAACATATACATGAAATGAAGGCACATGATCATAGCATAAATCCAAAATGGGAATACAAGTTTAAAATGTAATAATCATCAAAACTTAGGCTATACTAACACACCTAATGGGCACAAATAAGCATTCAAACCCAATCATATATAGATTTATTTGTGATCCATAATGTGTATAAGTATAAATCCAAGTGTTGACAAATGCTAACATTTAAACTAATATTCAAATCATGAAGCATCAAATAAATTTTGAAAATACAAAAGAATTTATCCATATGATTAAAAATAGGATCATGTGAATCAATTTGAAGAATAGATAACTAGTTTAAATGGATTTTTGACAAACTAGTTAAAGATCCTTCAAAAATACAAAGTCAAATGTTTTCCATGAATAATACTAAATACATGCAAGTTTAAGCACTCATAGTCCATAAAGCTCAAAAATTATCTTTTATCATAAAAGATGAGTGTTCAAAGGTTATGTAAATGGTATTTTCATGAAAATAGAAAGTGAAGCATGAATCTCATGAAAATCTTATTTTTCATCTTAAAACAAATCATATATTTTTCATAAAGCATTGCTAAATATATAAAGATTTAATCACTCTTGGTCTATAAAACTCAAAATATTTGTATCATAAAGATGAGTGTTTAAAAGATCATGTAAATAGCATTTTTATGAAAATAGTCATTCAAGCTCAAAAAGATCATAAATCACATTTTGTTGTACAAAAAAAAATCATTTTTTTTATTATTATTTATTTAAAATACTAATCTTCATGGTATATGTATGATTTATCCAATTCTAACAATACGCATACATATCCCAAATATAAAAGAGTCTATTAAAGATGTTTGCATGGAAGCAAGAGACTCACGGGTATACATGTATATTTATTAGATTTGAGTTAAACATGCATATACATGAAGTGGAACATAAAATAGGTAAAACATGTATAACGGAGAATCATCAAAACTAGTCTACACATATGCATATAGTGGATACAAGTGAGCATGAAGTTCAAAATATATGAGTCAATTGTAGTTCACTATTTATATATGTATAAAAGCAAGTTTGATACATTCTACATCTAAGCATGTAATACCATATGAAGCACAAATCAAATAAAATCATGAACATGCTTATGAATATGACATAAGTAAAAGCATGTACATAAAATGTAGGAGTTTAGAAATTGTTACCAACTCCAAAGCTCCATAGCATGGTGGTCTTTCCCATCAAAATTTCCTTGATAGCAATGCATCCAAAAGTTTGTCCATCATGTCCATTGCATCCGCTATCAAGGCACCAATCCTCTCACGTTTTGTGAGAGCCCTCACCTACATCAAAATCAAAGGGTGGGGTTTTGGTACCCATACTTTCTTGGGTCCTTTGGGGTTAGCTTTATTGTAAGGATCCCAAAATCTTTTATACTTAGCAAAATATAAATGAGGTTTCTTATCAAAACAAAATTTTGCTAAATGGCCTTTGCGGCCACAATGTGTACATACGTACACCTTAGTATGCTTATGTGTAGGAGTGTGATCATGTTGTGCAACATAAGCATGATGATGAGAGTGATGTGCATGAACATGAGGAGTTTGTTTCTTTGAAAACATTGACTCCAACTTAGTATGATTAAATGCACAAGAGTTCAAAGTTGAACTCATATTATCCATTTTATTTTTCAAAACATTTATCTCATTTGTGGTGGCATGTAAAGCATGATGAGATATATGATCATTTTTCTTTTTCTTTTGTGAAACAAAATCTTTTTCTTTTTCAACAAATTTTCTTTTTAAAGACTTATTTTCTTGCAAAATGACTTCCTTTTGTTTTTCCACCAAATCAATCTTATTTTTCAAAATAGTGTTCCCTTCACATAAATCATTCAATTTTGTAAGCAAGGAAACATTCTCATTTTTAAAACTTTGTTTTCTTTTTCTAAGCATGCCATTTTATTTTCTAATGAATCTTTTTCATTAATCATGGCATCAAAATTCTTTTTCAAATTGTTGTTGTCCTTTTCTAAACATGCAATGTTAGATTTAAAAGAATCTTGTTCTATATGCATGCAAGCAATTTTCTTTTTCAAATTTTTATTTTCCTTTTTAATCATGTCATATTTCTCAAGCAATAGATGACAAAAAGTAGATAGCTCATCATATGACATGTCCTCATCATCGGATTCGAAATTTACCTCAAGGGGGTCATCCCCTTGGACCATAAAGCATGCGTTGGAGGTGTCGCTTCTAACGTCCGAGTCACTCCCCGCATAGTATAGATCTTTTTCGCCGAGGGAGGTGATGATGTTCCATACTACAAAAGCCGATTCAACATTAGAAACCCTAGATAAATAATCATCATTTAGGGTTGACTTGATAGCATGAAGGGCTTTTGCATTAGCCTCAATGTTCTTACCATCTAAAGAATAAGCATTATTAGTAGTGGCAAGATAGACATGAAATCCTAAGGCTTTGAGGTACAATGACATCTTAACCTTCCAAATTTGGATGTTAAGGATGTCAAAGGTGGGTGGTGACATGAAGTCCATGGTGTGTGTACAAAATATTGTGATTAGCCTAAAAGTAGGATCTTTAACTCTAGGTTGTTAGACCCAATATCAAGAGCACTTGGCTCTGATACCAATTGTAAGATCACCTAGAGGGGGGGTGAATAGGTGATGGCTAATCTAATGGTCACTTGTGAACAAATAATGCGGAATTAAAACTAAGTTGACCAAATTAAACTTATTTTAATTGAACACTTATGTATAACACAAGAGTGTTGCCGAATTCCCCTTGCGAGGCTCTGGACAAACTCCTCTAGATTCCCCTTGAATGGGTTGAGGTGCCGCGTTGACTCTCTTGGTTGAATACTAGTGTTAATAACAATCCCAAGCAAGTATAGCAATTATGAGCACAAAGGTATATCATGCATATAAGAGATAAAGACTATAAAGTAATGCAAGATATAAGTGAGACAAAAAGAGTAAGAGAGCAAGAGTGAGCAATCGCAAACACAAAGGGTTTGTTTCGAGGTTCGAGCACACTTGCTCTACATCCCCGCCTTCGACACACGAAGGATTTCCACTATGCACGATCCAACCGGATCTCTCCTTGGTGCCGCAACACCTACAAGCCCTCGGACTCCCAAAGTCCCTTACACACCACAAGCCCACCGGCTCGTCGAGGCCGCACCTCGTACAACAAGTCCGCACCCGAACTCAAAACACCGCGAGTACACTTGCCCGCTTCCTCAAATACAAAGAAGGATCTTGGTGATCTAAACACTTGATCACCTAACAAAACTCTCACTACAACACTCTCCTATAGGATAGATATAACTATGGATGCTCAAGTGTAGTGTGAGAAATCAAGGAAAGAACTTTGATGGAAAACTCAAGAAATCACAATAAACACTCTCTTGATAAAATCCCTTTTGATAGGAAATATTGGCACTCTATTTTGTGGAGAAAGCTCTGCTAAAAGAATGGAAATAACTGGACAAAAGCTCTCCTAAAATCTTAGCTTCAAACAATGACAAAACCCCCTTTTATAGAGGCCAGAAAAATCTGACCGTTGGGCTCTGTCAGAGCTGCCGGTCGACCGGTCCGGTCGACCGCCAACGGTCAAGAATCCGACCGTTGGAGCCTCCGGTCGACCGGCCCGGTCGACCGCGCACCTGGAGCAGAGAATTACTTCTCTGTTGGTCGACCGGTGCGGTCGACCGGAATTTCCAGAGAGCAGACTCTCTGAAGCGGTCGACCGGCATGGTCGACCGTTCTCCAGTGCACACAGGCGTGCACGTCTGTGCACGTCCGGTCGACCGACCCGGTCGACCGGCCACTGTCAGTTCTGAAAAATCAGAACTGCCAGAACCTGAAAATTTTGGGATTAAAGATTGGTCTTTTTGGCTTAATAAAAAAATCCCATAAATACTTAGAAATTCTACAAAAAATAGTTTTATGATATAGAAACATGCTTGCACAAAATCAAGGCATGTTATTAAAGATTTGACTATTTTTTGTAACTTGAAAATATTGGCTCATAATAAAAACTGTTTTTCTAAAACAACATGTTTTTCCAAATTTTCATCAAATACAAAAACAAGATATACTTTAAGAAATGAAATTTTTATCATGAAAACAATTCTATCAAGAGTGTGTGTGTGATATGACTTGAGCAATCCACCAACTATTCTATCCTTTACATTTTAACTAAAACAAATACAAAATCTTATACCTAGAAACAAGTCTTCATCTTCTTGAAGTCTTCCCTTGAAGGCTTCTCATCTTCTTGACTTGGTCCAAGCTTGATCCAAAGCTCCTTGGATCACCCCGTGCTAGCTCCAAATCTTGACATTTAATCCTTTGTTGAGCTTTGCACCTACTAAGATCTTGATAAAGAATCTGTCACTAATTAAACAAGATCATTAGCAATATAACTACATGAGTTGATCATCATCAAAACTAGAGTGATAGGCCTTTGGGCCAACATCTTATAAAATCCTCAAAAATAAGTTCATGTAAATTATTTGAAATACAAATATGTGTGCTCAAAATCCAACACATATTATAAACTATTGAATTATTTTTGAGGTAAAGAATTTAAAGCTTAACCTGAAAACTGGTATTTTTCAAAAACTAAACTTTGAAATGGAATATCGATTTTTTTAAACTTGTTCAAATACAAAAATAAAATATTGAAACACATTTGAAGTATAGTGTGTATGGATAGAATCTAATACACATATAAATGATATATCTATATTTTTGACAATAAATCGCAAAATAAGTTTTGATAAAAATAAAACTTGCAACCATGAACTAGATACATCAAATAAATTTTTCTAAACATATGAAGCATAAATGCATATGGATGAAATTCAACATACATATAAACCATGTAAACTTGTTTTGATTCTATCTTTTCATGAATTGAAAGATATATTCTTGAAAATCAAAACAGTTAAACCGAAAACCAAAACTATTAAACTTGTGTGTGTATACTTCAGCAAATCAAAACTAAACTTTCCTTACACAAGATCTAAACTAAACAAAGCTAAATCGAAGTCTTCTCGTCGATCTTCATCTCCAAGATGACTAAATTCAAATGTGATGCAAAGAGCTTGACTCCAACTTAAGTACTAGATACGATCTTGATGTACGAGCTCTTGAATCAACACGTATTAGCTTTCAAACTCGACTTTGAATCCTTTGTTGAAGCTAAACACCTACTAAAATCTTGATCTGTAACTGAAATTATATAAACACAAAATCATTAATAACTTAACATCATAAGTTAGTCATCATCAAAACTAAGGTGAAAGACCTTTGGGCTAACAATCTCCCCCCTTTTGATGATGACAAAACTTATGAAGTTATATATGTATGGATTAAATATAAGCTTCATAGAAGCTCCCCCTTAGCTCACTCATAGCATAAAACCTAAAGATATCCAATGAAGTAGATAAACAAAAAGACCTATATATGCATAGATATAAATAAGCAGCTATATATAAGTAAACATAAACAATATGCATAACCAAAAGCAATATGCATATATAAACCCAAATCTTCCTCCCCTTTTTTGTCAATAATCAACAAAGGGATGAGAAAAACAAACAATACCAATAAAAATATATTTTTATATCAATTGAAAGAAACTAATTAAAAATTAAATAATCTTTTTACCAATTGATACCAATAGAAAGAAATGATACCAATTGAAGGTAAATTTTAAACCAAAAAAATTTATTTAGGTAAATACTAAAATTATTTTGCAATATAAATACCAATTTGAGAATAATACCTATTGAAGATTATTGATACCAATATTGAGAATGTTAGCATTTTCTAAAAAAAATATTTTTCTTCATAAAAAGTGGGAGTAAGATACCAATTGAAAATAAATACAATTAAAAGATAAATCAAGAATTTTTTTCCCTTTATGAAATACCAATAAAACTAATGCGTAAGTTTCTAAAGATACCAATTATCATTAAGAACTAAATCAAGCTTAGTACAAAATTAATTGTGCTATAAAGAATATGAACGAGCATTTTTTTAATTTAGTGCAAGAAATCATATATATGTATGTATGATTAATTTAAATTTCAATTGAAATATGATGCATACATATATAGAAAACATGAGTATACAAAAATATGATATCATTGAAATCATGTATATAACTCATAACTACCACCCTATCATGCACATGTTTAAAAAGATAGTCATTAAGGCACAAAAGCATGGTCTCCCAACCAACCACCCTTATAGTGTAGAAGTTTTTAAAAATAAGATTTGAAACTAATTTTAGCATAGTTTGAAAACACTACTAATTAAAGAATATGAGACTAGTTTTAAGGTAATTTTGAAAACTAGTACGAAATCCTTCAAGCAGAGAATAAAACATATATGTATTTATGAAAATATGCTAACTAAATAAAAATTGGCACTCAAAGAACTATAAAGCACATATGAGCTCTGTTGGCCCAGAGGCCTTTCACCTTAGTTTTGATGATGACTAATTTATGAAGGTTAGTTTACTAATGACCTTGTGTTTATTTAGTTTCAGTTATTGATCAAAATTTTAGCAGTTTTTAGTTTCAACAAAAGAGTTTTGAAGCTAACACATGTAGATTCAAGAGCTCGTACGTCAAGATCGCATCTAGAACTCAGATGGAGTCAAGCTCTTTGGATCGTGTTTGGATCGAGTCGAATTGGAGAAGTTCTACAAGAAGACTTCGGTTTGTGTTAATTTAGTCGTGTTTAGATCTTGTGTAAGATAGACTAGTGTTGATATGCTCAAGTTCATACACACACACACACACACACACACAGGACACATACACACACAAAAGTTCAATATGTTTGGCTTTCAGTTTAACCGGTTTCTGGATTTCGAATATACATATATATGATTTTCATGAATAGATAAAATTAAAACAAGTTTACATATTTTAATATATATTGTATTTCATCTATATGCATCTGTGCTTATATATTTGAAAAAACTTATTTTGATGTTCTATTTCATGTGTTTAGAGTTTTGTAATTAACAAAACTTATTTTGGACTTATTGTCAAAAACATAGGTATATCTTTTATAAGTGTATTTGATTCTACCCATACACTCTATGCTTCAAAAAGAGTTTAAATATCTTATTTTTGTATTTATACAAGTTTAGAAAAAATCGGATTTTCATTTCAAAGTTTGGTTTTTGGAAAATACCGATTTTGTGTTTAAGCCTAATTTCTATATCACAAAAATAGTTCAAATAGTTTGTAATATGTGTTGATTTTTGGTCACACATATTTGTTCTTCAAATATTTAATAAGAACTAATTTTTTTTGGAATTTATAAGAATTATGAGACTTCATAGAAGTTAAAAAGACTAAGTTTTCATACCCATATTCCCAGCCAGAGACTGTTGGCGGTCAACCGGACGGTCGACTTGACCAGAAGTCGATCGACCGGCTGATAGATTGATGTGCATAAGGAACGTGCACAAGGCCAGCCAAGAAGGCCGGTCGACTGGCTGAAACTATCCCACTTTCAGGTAGTGCCGGTCGAACAGGCGGTCGACCGACAAGCTTGGCCCGGTCGACCGGGCGATCGACTGGAGGCATAACAGTCAGAAATATGACCATCGGCTGCTCGACCGGCCGATCGACCAAAATGTCAATTTTGATCTTGTCTGGCTGCTAACGGCTATATTTTTGAGAAGCTATTTATAGGGCTTCTCTTGGGCTGTTTTCTACAAGATTTTTGAAGAGCTATTTTCCCATCTTTTCTACTGTTTTGCAGCAAGTTTCTAAAGAGTTTTTATGCTAAATTGTTTTATCTTTTATTTGTTTTAAAGTATTAAAAAAATTAAACAAAAGAGAGTCTTTGGGAAATTGGTTTTGATCTCTATTTTTCATTTCCACTTAGTATTTTTTTCTAAGTGTTTTTCTTTGTTATTTTTTTCCAAACCCTTTATTTTCTCACACTTGAGCTATCATCTCTAATCCTATTTATAAGATCTTATTTTGTAAGGAAAATTATTTGTGGTCTATTGTGATCACCAAGATTGTAATCTCTTCTTTACTTTGGGTTTGTGCCTATCCCTCTTGTGTAGAGGTGATTGTGATTGAGCTTTAGCTTTGTGCCTATCCCTCTTGTGTAGAAGTGATTGAGGTTGAGTTTTGGCTTTGTGCCTATCCCTCTTGTGTAGAGGTGATTGAGGTTGAGTTTTGACTTTGTGCCTATCCCTCTTGTTTAGAGATGGTTGTGCTTGAGAAAGAAGTTGTGTACTCCAAGTGTAGAACTGTAATTCCTTGGTGAAGGTACCTTTGTAGAAGGTCTTATGTGGACGTAGTGAAAATCCTTATGTGTGAAGGCGGGGACGTAGAGCAGTGCCTCGAACCTCAAAACATATCTTGTTGTTTGCGTTTGATTCGCTATCTATAAACTCCATCTCTCTTATATCTTGCATTACATTATATCGCACATATCCATATACTAGATATTGTTTGTGTGTTCCCATATTTGTGTTGAACCAAGAGAGCTTCATATAGCACCTTAACTCTTAATTTAGAGGAATCTCGAGGAGATAGTCCAGAGCCCTTCACCAGAAATTCGGCTACACTCTTTGGTTACACATAGTGTGTTGTAATTAAGTTTTAATTTCACGTCATTTGAATTAGATTAGCCTATACACCTATTCACCCCCTTAGGTGTATTTCAATTGGTATCAGAGCATACGCTCCTCATATTCGGTTTAATCACGTAGGAGTGAGATCTTGAATTGCTAATCTAGATTTGCATTTGCACACATATTGTTAATACACTCATGGATTCCTCGCCCCTCCCATGTATGATGTTACTAACATTGATATGTGAAAGTGTAAGATGAGTTCATACCTTAAATACCTCGGAATGCATGTTTACCTTGCAACTACCAAGAAATCTTATCTCAATAATAACAAGTATATAGAGGTCAATGCACAAGCCTAGTGGCACTTAGGCACACACTTAGCAAAGATTATCTTTCTATGAATTCTCATTGTGATTTCACTTTTATAATGTGGAATACTTTGACCTCTCCCAAGTTACAAATGACAAACTATGTGGAGAAGGAACCCATGGTGGATGAGTCCGATGAAGCTTGCTATATGGTTCAATGGATTGACTCCCTTGAGGTACATTTAGATACTCAATTAGATGATTGTGCTAATTCTTCTTATGATGATAACACGGATGCACATGCATTAAATGAAGAACTATCTATAGTTGTGAAAACTTGCTTTCAAAGTACAAAGTTTTGAAATAAAAAAATTTTGAATTAAAAGAAGAAAATAAAATTTTGTTTTTTAAACTAAACATGATTTTGCAAGAGAGGGTTGAAATTTCAAGTGAAAGGGACTCATTGAAATCTCAACTTAACCTTGCCTTAAAAGAGAACAAAATTTTAAAGAATAAAAATGATTATGATAATGTTTTGAAGAATAATGAGATTTTGTCTTCAAAACTTGATATTGTTTTGAAGGAGAACAATTCTTTGAAAAATAAAATTGTTTTAATTTTAAAAGAATTGGAATTTGTTTCAAATAAAAATAAATCTTTGAAAAATGATTTTTCTTCTCATGTTTGTCATATTTCTAATACTTCATCTACTAATGATAAACATGTTGCATGCTACACTTCTTCTTCAATCACTGAGAATGATATTTATGTTTTGAAGAAGAATGTAGATTGTTAGGGCTCCACTTTGAGCCAATGTGCTATGGATTACAAGAAATTGGAATCCATTTTCGCAAGAAACATGCACCACATATTGATGCACACAAACCACAGCATACACATGCTCATCATACTCACACACATGACTCTATGTATGCTCATGTTTACACTTATATACATTGTGGACGTAAAGACCACCTTGCAAGATTTTGTTATTATAGAATAAATATTTCAAATTTTGCAAATAATTTTATTTGAGTTAGGAAAGTGCTAACCCCCATGGACCCAAAAAGGTTTGGGTATCAAAATCCACCCCTATTGTATTTGATGTAGGTGTGGGCTCTCACTCGACGTGGGGATGTTGGTGCCTTGATGGTGGATGCGTTTGAGCTTGATGGACACTACATTGGATGCATCACCTTCAAGGATGTATGGTGGGAGGACCATCATGGTTTGGAGACCTAGAGATTAGCTCTATTGGTTTTGGTAACTATCTCTAACTCCTTATTTTGTTTACATGCTTTTACATGAATGTTTTTAGCATGCATGAGTATTTATGTTTTTCATTTTTATTATATTAAATGCAATGTTAGTTAGACTTGAGATATATATAAATAGTATTTGAGATACACCTATGTTTATATAGACTACTATTTTTGTGTTCTCACTATAGTTTAGCTATTATGTATATTCTAATTCTAAAGCACGTGCATTTATCCTAATAATCATGTTTATTTAAGATTTTGCATTTCTTGATTTTGATTACTTGTTTTCGTTGAAACATATGTTTATACTTGTACAAGTAGTGAACTACACTTGATTACTATATTTTTGTACTTCATTACTCATTTGTACTCATTACATGTACATGTATAACCTAGTTTTGATAACTCTTTTATTTACACTTGTTTTCCCTATTTTTGTATATGTTTAACATCATGTATATGTTAATCTTGTTCAAAACTTTAGAATACATGTCTATCCTTGAGTCACTTGCTTTTCATGCAATAATCTATTATAGACTCGTTTATTTTTGAGATATATATGTATATTTTTAGTTTCAATAGAACATACATATACCTTGAAGTGTATTTAGTTTTGATGATTTCTTGCTTTTATAATTCATATGAGCTTCAATGTCTTATCTCCATGATTTTGTTGGTTATATGATTCTTACACTCTATGTTTGGTGTTTACTCATAATTTTTTTGTTTCATAAGCATATGTGTGCTTTATTGCTAATTGAGTGTCGACGATCTTGTGATTTTTATGTTTTCATGGGATACTTATTATTTTATTCCATGCTTGAAGGATTTCAAACTAATTTTGAAAATTACTTTAATTAGTTCATTATTCTTCATGTGGTAGTGATTTTCAGACTATGCTAAAATATTTTCAAATCCTATTTTTGAAAACCCCTACCAACCTAAGGGCGGTTGGATGGGCGACCATGTTTTGTATATTCTTATTGAATATCTTTTTAACTTGTATATGAATGGGTGGTAGGTATGGTTATACACATGATCTTCATGAAATTTTATTTTTGTATACTCATATGTTTTTCATATATATTTATGCTCCAAATTTCAATTGTTATTTTCATTTTCATACAGGCATATATATGATTTGATTGTGCTTACAATGTCTTTACATTCTTAAAGCACAAATTATGTTTATGTTAAACTTGATTTTATTCTAAATGTTAATTGGTATCTTTACAAGTTTATACATTTATTTCAATTGGTATTAATTTACAATTAGTATTTATTTCTTTTGGTATCAAAATGTATTTCATGCTTCATTTCAATTGGCACTTATAATTGGTACACTTCAATTGATATCAAAATGTACTATTGGTATCTTCAAATTTTTGTGGTACCAATATTTATTTTTTCAACTAATATTTGATTTCAATTGGTATCAAAATTCATATTTTTTTGTATGGATCATATCTAAATTGTTTTGCTCTGATACATACATATAACACTAATTGCTAAGTTTGATTTAGTTCTTAATGACAATTATTTTTCAATTGGTATCATATACAAGCTTATGCATTGTTTTTATTGGTATTTCATAAACGGGGAGAAAAATTCTTATTTTTTCTTTCAATTGGTTTTACTTTTCAATTGGTATCTTACTCCCACTCTTTATGATGAAAAATACTTTATTTTGGTATATGCTAATATTTTCAATATTGGTATCAATAATTTTAAATTGGTATTATTTTTCAATTAGTATCCTTATTACAAAATGAATATAGTATTTACCTAAAAATTTGTCTTTTACCTTCAATTGGTATCATGTCCCTTTATTGGCATCAATTCAATAAAAAGAGTGTTTCTTTCAATTGGTTCTTTCAATTGATTTCATTGGTATCAAAATTTTGTTTTACAATATGTTTATTGGTTTATTTGTCTTCACCCCTTTATTGATGAGTGACAAAAAGGGGGAAAAGAATTCAAGTTTATATATGCATGTTTTACTATGTGTTCATGCATATATATCTTGTTTTATTGATGTCTTAAGCTTCATTGCACATCTTTATATGTTTATTGTTTATGCATATGTTAAGGGGGAACTTCTATGAAGCCTATCCTTAATGGATGTATATTTATAACCTTATAAGTTTTGTCATCATCAAAAAGGGGGTGTAACGCCCCGATCCTGGCGGATACGGAGACATTACTGCAACGTATATACGCAAGTCAGAAGTACCTTCACGTATATACGCTAAGCATCAGTACAGGCAAGAATCAGAGTACGGAAGCAAGTGGTGCATTATACATTCCAACACATGAGTACAATTACAAAGTTATCACCAGAGGTGATCCAATATTACATGAATATTACATCACTGATATGCGCAATTGTGAGATTACAAAGAGATGTACAAGTATGAACAGTATAAAAGGCACTCACGAGTTTACTAAAGGAAACTCGAGAGGCACACAGGGGGCCTGGAAAGATAAGACTCTGGACGGTCTGCTGAAGATCCACGCTTCAGCTGCGCCACTCTGATCAGCAACAGGGAGAATCCACACGTTCCAAGCTCCTTGACCTGGACATGAGAATCCAGGGGAGTCAGATGAAACTCCCCAGGCGAGTGGTGATACAAAAGCCAGGTGGCGAACCAAGGGTGAGTACAAGAGTCGAGTACAGAAGACAGGAGGGTTAGAACACAAATGAAGTATATATAAGAACGGGTATAACGTAACAATCGTAAAACAGGAAATCCGAAGTAAAACTGATCACAAGCAAAATTGATTGTATACGCTTAGGTTACGGTCCCATGAGACTAGTACATCGAAGGAATAATCCAAACAAGGAAACCCTCATCTATATACCGTTATCTCATGCCACCGAATATCTAAGCGTATAGAATCAGAGTTGCAAAGTAGTCATAACAAGAATACATAACAGATGTGACAAGAGTGCATAACAGGTATCAAAACAGGAATCATAACAGTAATCATAACTGGGGTCACAGGAAACACCTATTATTATTATTACTCGTCTGACCCATATATCTCGGTATGTGACCTGGTGTACGGCCAACCCACATACATCCATATATAAGCAAGTCGAGGGTTGTTAACGAAAGTAGATGGAGAACTGATAGAACTTCTTATAGTGGTTTCCATACACCTGGAACCGGCTTTGGAGGCCCAAAGTCCCCCTATTCAGTAATTCAGATTCACTACCGCCAGTACATATATATATATGCATATACATACTTTTATACCCCACCACTATAAGCAAGGTATCATTCCGGCATCCATCACTTCCTCCCATACCCATACAAGTTGTCCTTTTTATAGCTTATGAACATAATTATCAGATTTCGGGAATGAGCAATATCATAACAGGGATACATAACAGTGATCAGTACATAACAGTAATCAGGTACTACATTCCCTTTATCGTGATAATTATAAGAATCGGTGTATCATGCTTGGTGTCAAGAGATAGCATGATAAATGGTGATGTATATCAAGTAACATGCATAACAATGGATTGATAATAAGTCTGGGTAAGTCATGACATAACAAGATGGTCTTGCCAGATAGTGGCATGTCAGGTGGTCAGGTGATAACATACTGGGAGTTAGGTGATATACATGTGTTAAAAGGAAGTATGCAACCGACAGGTCTGAAATAATAGCAAGTAATAACATGGAAGTGACTCCAAGTCCACCGACCACGAAGGGTCGGCCACGCATGGTATACGATAAAGAAGCAAGCATATCATAAGCATGGCACAAGCACAAGATGAAGCTACCATAATACAAGCAATGTAGTGCAATACATGAATATGGAAATAAGAAGCGAAATACTTATCGACCGATGAAACGGGAAACTCAAATAGAGGCGAGACTACTCGCATACAAGAAAGTAGCGAGTGAGAATACTCGCCTAAACTCCAAAATACCGAAAGAGCCGAAATCCACGAAATCCGGGGCACGCCATAAACTATGATATATATATGTAGAGTGAAGAGGAGAGAGAAAGAGAGAAGTGAAGATGATGTTAGTCAAGATACAAGTCAAGAAGTATAATATACAACATATAAACCAAGTATAAGATCCAAGTTTGAGAAGGTAAATAACTGTAACAAACAGACAGAATTAGTCGACTAGGGTAGGATGAGTAGTCGACTAATAAAGGGGTTAGTCGACTAACAGTCTGGTATAGTCGACTAATACTGGGTTCCAGAGAGTTGGGTTTGGTTCCAGAGAAAAGTTAGTCGACTAGGGTCATATGGGTAGTCGACTAACAGACATGACAAGTCGACTAACAGTTATGTTAAGTCGACTAAATCTGAGATACAGAGAGTTAGGGTTTTGATTCAGGAAGAGGTAAGTCGACTAGGGTTAAGAGAGTAGTCGACTAGGCATCTCTAGTCGACTGGTAATAGGGACTAGTCGACTAAAACTGTGTAATCAGAAAAGGCTACGTTTCAGCTAAGGGTTTCTAGTCGACTAGGTTCTAGGTCAAGTCGACTAATCATGGGAAAACAGCAAACAGAACAGATTTCTATGGTTTTGGTTTGATGACTAATTAATCATGGATTTGAAGACATATTTGTACAAGATATGAAAATACAAACATACTAAGAATAAATCAAGTCTAGATGAGGAAGATTACTCACCAAATTGATGATGGAGAGGAAGAGGAAAGGTAGAGTTGGTGATGATCCTTGAGGAAGAAGGAGATGGAGGAGTTGTTGTTGTTGGTGATGGAGGAGGTGGAGCTTGGCCGGAGTTGGGAGGAGTCCTCGCCGGCGACGTGGCCGGAGGTGGCTGGCCGGAGGTTGGGTCGGCTGGTTCTCTTGGAGAAGAAGAAGAAGAAAGAAAGAAATGAGAGGAGAAAAGAAAGAAAAGGAAAAAAATAGAAATGTAAAGGGAAAGTTTATATAGGTTTGAGATTTTGTAAAGGAGTTGCAATTAAACAAAAGAGAGGGACTTAATTGCAAATAAGGGAGGATGAGGTGTCTCCTCTAGCCACACTTGGCAAGCCATGGAAGAGAGAGAAAAAGAGATGCATTTAATGGAGGAAGTAGGTGGAAGTGTGTGGTGTTGGAATTTTGGAGGAAGTGGGATTTTTGGAAAATAGAAAAGCTTGTGGTTGTGGAGGAAGGAAAAAGGAAAAGGAAAAAGAAAAGAAATTACAATGAGAAGATATTTCTCTTTGACTTGAAAGATGAAAATATTGAAAAGGCTGATTCCCGGGTTTAAATCATGGATGCGGAAAACATTTCGGAAAATGCCGGAGTCGTCCGAAATTCAAGTATCTCGGAACGACCCGAAATAATTATCAAAAATCAAGAATATTATACTAAGTATCATAGTGAAATCCGTTTTAAGAAATACTTTATAGTTTTAAAGCTAAAAATCCCGGAATCAGTTATCTACCGACTCCGATGGAATTTTCATAAAATCATAAAATCCTCAGAAAAAGAATGTAGGTAGAAAATATGATTCTAAGAAATAATGCCTAAAGGACCATCATGAAATTCCATACTGTTTGAGAATCAAAAATCCAGGAATCGGTCAGCGGCACTGGCCGACACTGGTTTTGAAGACTTTCATTTTAATTCCAGAAAAATCTAGAAAATCATAGAAAATATATAATATTGGAAAATGATATTTAAAATTAAAATCGGTCAAATCTAATTATCAGAATGTCCAAACCGAGCAATACTCTGGGATCGGGCCTTCGGTTCAAACTAAGGTTGACTCCGAATCCACGAATCCAAATCCAAGACAAAACAGCCACATAAGGAATTCATAATACAGAATAAATACAGGAAACAAATCGAAAAAATACGACCGAAAATTTGAACACGCAACTAAGTACGTATTCTGGGAACGGGGTATTACAATCCACCCACCTTACAAAAATTGCGTCCTCGCAATTTCGTTAAGGGGCAAATTGAATACAAAGGGGACAAAGGTGGAATTTATACCGATTAAGATATGAAGCACTAGAGGTAGGGCTCTCAAGTTGGCTGAACAATAATCATCCTCTGTACCTCCGGCTGTATAAATCCTCGAATAAAGCTGAATAATACTGCTGATGTCGTGGCTGTGTAATAGAATTCCAGATGTACTGCATACTTAATAGTCCTCCGAGCATAAGCCAGAATACTGAAGATAAAGAAAACCCTGATAGTCCTGAGCATAATAATAAAGAAGACCGATAATTAAGAATCCCGAATACCAGGCATCAATCACTCTGAACGATATAGTAGAGAATGTAGAATATCCGTAGAGCATCCCGACTGCTGTCTTCTGAAAGATAGCCAGATCAAGATCGATCTGGAGAATACCAAGCTTCATAGAATTGGCCGAAGAGATCCCATAATAGCTTCTTTCAGAACCAGCCACTACCTCTCTAGTCTAGTCATATCTTAAGATAGTATAAGGCTTCATAAAACCAAAACATAAAACCAAAACAGGGAAAGGATAGGAGGAATTTGAAATCAAAGGAAGGATAGTCAAGAAATAGATAACTCTGCACTTGCAGTTGGAATGTATAACCAAGACTCATGTATTCCAGTTGCAAATTTCATTACCATTAATTTGCCCTCTGGACGTACTGAGGAAGTTAGAGCCTAAGCTCTGATACCAACCTGTAACGCCCCGATCCTGGCGGATACGGAGACATTACTGCAACGTATATACGCAAGTCAGAAGTACCTTCACGTATATACGCTAAGCATCAGTACAGGCAAGAATCAGAGTACGGAAGCAAGTGGTGCATTATACATTCCAACACATGAGTACAATTACAAAGTTATCACCAGAGGTGATCCAATATTACATGAATATTACATCACTGATATGCGCAATTGTGAGATTACAAAGAGATGTACAAGTATGAACAGTATAAAAGGCACTCACGAGTTTACTAAAGGAAACTCGAGAGGCACACAGGGGGCCTGGAAAGATAAGACTCTGGACGGTCTGCTGGAGATCCACGCTTCAGCTGCGCCACTCTGATCAGCAACAGGGAGAATCCACACGCTCCAAGCTCCTTGACCTGGACATGAGAATCCAGGGGAGTCAGATGAAACTCCCCAGGCGAGTGGTGATACAAAAGCCAGGTGGCGAACCAAGGGTGAGTACAAGAGTCGAGTACAGAAGACAGGAGGGTTAGAACACAAATGAAGTATATATAAGAACGGGTATAACGTAACAATCGTAAAACAGGAAATCTGAAGTAAAACTGATCACAAGCAAAATTGATTGTATACGCTTAGGTTACGGTCCCATGAGACTAGTACATCGAAGGAATAATCCAAACAAGGAAACCCTCATCTATATACCGTTATCTCATGCCACCGAATATCTAAGCGTATAGAATCAGAGTTGCAAAGTAGTCATAACAAGAATACATAACAGATGTGACAAGAGTGCATAACAGGTATCAAAACAGGAATCATAACAGTAATCATAACTGGGGTCACAGGAAACACCTATTATTATTATTACTCGTCTGACCCATATATCTCGGTATGTGACCTGGTGTACGGCCAACCCACATACATCCATATATAAGCAAGTCGAGGGTTGTTAACGGAAGTAGATGGAGAACTGATAGAACTTCTTATAGTGGTTTCCATACACCTGGAACCGGCTTTGGAGGCCCAAAGTCCCCCTATTCAGTAATTCAGATTCACTACCGCCAGTACATATATATATATGCATATACATACTTTTATACCCCACCACTATAAGCAAGGTATCATTCCGGCATCCATCACTTCCTCCCATACCCATACAAGTTGTCCTTTTTATAGCTTATGAACATAATTATCAGATTTCGGGAATGAGCAATATCATAACAGGGATACATAACAGTGATCAGTACATAACAGTAATCAGGTACTACATTCCCTTTATCGTGATAATTATAAGAATCGGTGTATCATGCTTGGTGTCAAGAGATAGCATGATAAATGGTGATGTATATCAAGTAACATGCATAACAATGGATTGATAATAAGTCTGGGTAAGTCATGACATAACAAGATGGTCTTGCCAGATAGTGGCATGTCAGGTGGTCAGGTGATAACATACTGGGAGTTAGGTGATATACATGTGTTAAAAGGAAGTATGCAACCGACAGGTCTGAAATAATAGCAAGTAATAACATGGAAGTGACTCCAAGTCCACCGACCACGAAGGGTCGGCCACGCATGGTATACGATAAAGAAGCAAGCATATCATTAGCATGGCACAAGCACAAGATGAAGCTACCATAATACAAGCAATGTAGTGCAATACATGAATATGGAAATAAGAAGCGAAATACTTATCGACCGATGAAACGGGAAACTCAAATAGAGGCGAGACTACTCGCATACAAGAAATGTAACGCCCCGATCCCAAAGATACGGGAACGTCACTGCAACGCATATACGTAGGTCAGATGGTGCCCCCACGTATATACGCTAAGCCTTAAGTACAACAAGTATCAGAGTACAACACACAGCGTGGTATATTCATATGCCAACTTACAAAAGATAAATACAAAGTTATACAAGTTATGATAAGCAAAATCACTTTACAAGTGTCCTTTATCACAACCCAAGTCCAAAATGAATCCTATACAACCAAAAATACAAAAATGCTCACGAAATGGATGGAGATCCCGTGAACCAAAAGGAAGAGTCGGCACGATGAGACTAGAGCTGGTCAGCCTGCTCAGAAAGATAGGCCCGGTCCTCTGTGGAAGGCTCCACTTCGTTCCAAGCCTCAGAATCTGAATATGCAAATCCAAAGGGTCAAGACATATAATAACAAATAAAAGATAGTCAAGTGACATAAGGATCATGAATAAAGGCAATGAAGTTACAATAAATAGCAATGAATAACAAGCGATGTAAACTCAATAAGGTAAGATCATATGCAACAAATCTACAATTAACGTCTTATTATTATTACTTGTCTTACTGTGATATCTAGCTATGTGACCCAGCGTCCCAGAGCACATAGATCCATATCCTAGTGAAACAAGGTTGTTATTGGAAACAGCGGTTGTATCGACGAACTATGTTTACAGTGGGTCCCGTGCATACCCGGGACCACGGCCCAGGATTGTTCCGTTGCTTGAAGACGGAACCTGCCGCAAGGCTAAACAGGAGGGACTTATGTATGCCCTTGTCATGACAGTAAACAGGAAAGGGAGCAAGCACTCCCCTCGGTCCCCTGGAGTACCACAGGTAAGACCGGAACAGTAATTGTACAATATACCTAAAACCACTGTAAACACGAACACATATCGATATTCCGCATATTTCCCCCCGACCCAATGTAAGTTGGTGAATTTTATATAAAAGTCGGGTGTATCATGCTTGGTGTTTTAGTGATAGCATGAAGAGTGGTGATACTTCATATTTAACAAGTTAAGGAATAGCAATATATAACAACAAGTCATGAAGCCTAATGAAGCAAGATCTATCAGGTAACATGTCATGCAGTACAGGTATGAAGCATGAACAAGACTAAAACATCATACATATATCAGGGGAATATCAAAAATCAGAAAGGAAAGGAGTCTGAAATCTGTCCCAGAATTTGGCCTAACGGTCGACCTCCGGTCGACTGCCGGTCGACTGGGATTTACAAAGGCGGTCGAGTGCCGGTCGACTTCCGGTCGACCGTACAAAGTGCGTGAGCTCCAGGTTTGGCCGGTCAACTGCCGGTCGACTGGCCCACAATAAATTCCTTAAGCCGGTCGAGTGGTCGGTCGACTGCCAGTCGACCGCCAGCTCAAAGCTGTGCACTCTGTGCACATCGGCAGAGTGATCGGTCGACTGCCGGTCGACCGATCCTCTGGAATAGGCTGCTGCTAGGTCAGAAAATCCAGATTTTGTGTGGGTTGATTCTAACAGTTTAAAGGTAGGATTTTTATGCTATTAGGGGACCTGATCTATCATCACAAGTACACTAGAACAGAGAATAGCCATGGTGATTAATATGTCCACATGGGTATGTTGGATTTGAGTGTTAATGACCTAAAAATAGGATTTTTATGTTATAATTGTACAAGGATCTCTACCCTAAGCCTATGGAATATTAGCTAGGTCTTGGTGAGTAAGATACTCACAAGGATGGGTTAAATCTGAAGCTTGATCCAAGGGAAGAGGTGTTGGCTTCAATCCACCACTTGATGTTGAAGCTAGGGTTGAAGAACTTGTTCTTGGAGTTGCCTATGGTGTGATGGTTGAAGTTGAGCTCCCTTGATGAAGCCCTAGTTGAATCCTTAGAGACCTTGAGGTGAAGGTGAAGAGGTTGGGTGTTCTCTTGGAGCTAGGGTTTGTTGAAGAGGAAGAAGGAGAGTTTGGGAGAATTCTTCTCTTGGTGAAGAAATGAGAAAAGGGTGATTTGCAAATGTATAGGAATTTATATGTAGGGATCTTTTGTAAAGGGAGTGGGATTAAAGTGGATGTGAGGGGTTTCCTTGCAAAAATGTGGGGGTGAGGTGTCCCTCCCATTGCCACTTGGCCGGCCATGGGAAGGAGAGAGAGTTAGTGGGGTTAGGTGAAGTGGTGAGTGGGAAATGAGGTGGAAATGAAGTGGAAAAGTAATTTTGCAATTTTTGAAAAAATGCCCGAAATTCAAGTATCTCGGAATGGTCTGAAAATTTTACCAAAAATCAAGAAAAATATTTGAAGACTCATGGTGAAATTCGTTTGAAGAAATACTGTATAGATTTTTAATTAAAAATCCCGGAATCAGTTATTTACCGACTCCGAAAGAATTTTCATAAATTTATAAAATTCTCAGAAAAAGTGTATAAGTAGGAAATATGATTCTAAGTAATAAAGTCTAAGGGACTTTCTAAAAATTCCTAACAGTTTGGGAGATAAAAATTCGGGAATCGGTCAGCGGCACTGGCCGACACCGTTTTTGAAGAAATTCATTTTAATTCCAGAAAATTCCAGAAAATCTCATAAAATCTTAAATTTGGAAAATGATATTTGAAATTAAAATCGGTCAAATACGGAAGGTAAATCGGAAAATACGATCGAAAGACTGAATACGTAACTAAGTACGTATCCCGGGAGAGGGGTATTACAAGAAAGTAGCGAGTGAGAATACTCGCCTAAACTCCAAAATACCGAAAGAGCCGAAATCCACGAAATCTGGGGCACGCCATAAACTATGATATATATATGTAGAGTGAAGAGGAGAGAGAAAGAGAGAAGTGAAGATGATGTTAGTCAAGATACAAGTCAAGAAGTATAATATACAACATATAAACCAAGTATAAGATCCAAGTTTGAGAAGGTAAATAACTGTAACAAACAGACAGAATTAGTCGACTAGGGTAGGATGAGTAGTCGACTAATAAAGGGGTTAGTCGACTAACAGTCTGGTATAGTCGACTAATACTGGGTTCCAGAGAGTTGGGTTTGGTTCCAGAGAAAAGTTAGTCGACTAGGGTCATATGGGTAGTCGACTAACAGACATGACAAGTCGACTAACAGTTATGTTAAGTCGACTAAATCTGAGATACAGAGAGTTAGGGTTTTGATTCAGGAAGAGGTAAGTCGACTAGGGTTAAGAGAGTAGTCGACTAGGCATCTCTAGTCGACTGGTAATAGGGACTAGTCGACTAAAACTGTGTAATCAGAAAAGGCTACGTTTCAGCTAAGGGTTTCTAGTCGACTAGGTTCTAGGTCAAGTCGACTAATCATGGGAAAACAGCAAACAGAACAGATTTCTAGGGTTTTGGTTTGATGACTAATTAATCATGGATTTGAAGACATATTTGTACAAGATATGAAAATACAAACATACTAAGAATAAATCAAGTCTAGATGAGGAAGATTACTCACCAAATTGATGATGGAGAGGAAGAGGAAAGGTAGAGTTGGTGATGATCCTTGAGGAAGAAGGAGATGGAGGAGTTGTTGTTGTTGGTGATGGAGGAGGTGGAGCTTGGCCGGAGTTGGGAGGAGTCCTCGCCGGCGACGTGGCCGGAGGTGGCTGGCCGGAGGTTGGGTCGGCTGGTTCTCTTGGAGAAGAAGAAGAAGAAGAAAGAAATGAGAGGAGAAAAGAAAGAAAAGGAAAAAAATAGAAATGTAAAGGGAAAGTTTATATAGGTTTGAGATTTTGTAAAGGAGTTGCAATTAAACAAAAGAGAGGGACTTAATTGCAAATAAGGGAGGATGAGGTGTCTCCTCTAGCCACACTTGGCAAGCCATGGAAGAGAGAGAAAAAGAGATGCATTTAATGGAGGAAGTAGGTGGAAGTGTGTGGTGTTGGAATTTTGGAGGAAGTGGGATTTTTGGAAAATAGAAAAGCTTGTGGTTGTGGAGGAAGGAAAAAGGAAAAGGAAAAAGAAAAGAAATTACAATGAGAAGATATTTCTCTTTGACTTGAAAGATGAAAATATTGAAAAGGCTGATTCCCGGGTTTAAATCATGGATGCGGAAAACATTTCGGAAAATGCCGGAGTCGTCCGAAATTCAAGTATCTCGGAACGACCCGAAATAATTATCAAAAATCAAGAATATTATACTAAGTATCATAGTGAAATCCGTTTTAAGAAATACTTTATAGTTTTAAAGCTAAAAATCCCGGAATCAGTTATCTACCGACTCCGATGGAATTTTCATAAAATCATAAAATCCTCAGAAAAAGAATGTAGGTAGAAAATATGATTCTAAGAAATAATGCCTAAAGGACCATCATGAAATTCCATACTGTTTGAGAATCAAAAATCCAGGAATCGGTCAGCGGCACTGGCCGACACTGGTTTTGAAGACTTTCATTTTAATTCCAGAAAAATCTAGAAAATCATAGAAAATATATAATATTGGAAAATGATATTTAAAATTAAAATCGGTCAAATCTAATTATCAGAATGTCCAAACCGAGCAATACTCTGGGATCGGGCCTTCGGTTCAAACTAAGGTTGACTCCGAATCCACGAATCCAAATCCAAGACAAAACAGCCACATAAGGAATTCATAATACAGAATAAATACAGGAAACAAATCGAAAAAATACGACCGAAAATTTGAACACGCAACTAAGTACGTATTCCGGGAACGGGGTATTACAGGGGGAGATTGTTGGCCCAGGGCCTTTCACCTTAGTTTTGATGATGACTAACTTATGAAGGTTAGTTTACTAATGATCTTGTATTTATTTAGTTTTAGTTATTGATCAAGATCTTAGTAGATGTTAAGCTTCAACAAAGGAGTTTTGGACCTAACACATGTAGATTCAAGAGCTCGCGTGTCAAGATCGCATCTAGAACTCGGATAGAGTCAAGCTCTTTGGATCGTGTTTGGATCGAGTCGGCTTGGAGAAAGAGTTCTACAAGAAGACTTCAGTTTATGTTTAGTTTAGTTGTATTTAGATCTTATGTAAGATAGACTAGTGTTGATATGTGATAAGTAGTAAAAAAATGCATATTTATCACTACATTTACTATCATATTTCCCTATTTATTCCTATAATTATGCACTATTACTAATGTTTTATTATTTAATGTGTACAGGCCTTAAGTAATTATTTAAATAAAAGAATAAAGCCTAAATGAAGCCCAGAAGCCCAAAAAGCCCATGTGCAAAAGTTATAGTAATTTAGAAGTTTCATATTATCTAACCTAATCTAAACTTAGTTTTTAAACTCTTTATTTAAAATCTAAGTGAAGAAAAGGAAGGATAAGAAAGAACTTCTAATTGCTAAAAGAAGAGGAAAAGGATAGACTTCTGCTCACCTTAAATACTTGCAGGACAAGGATAAAGATAAAAGGAGGAGAGTGCAAAGATGAAATTCGTGTTAAAGAGATTTGGTTTAGGGAAACTTGCTTCCCAAGTTATCCCGAATTTTCCAAATAAAGAGCCAGGATGCCAGATCTAGAAGGACAAACCCAGATGGACGGACCAGAGGAGGCCACGCGCGAAAGCGCGTGGCCAGAAGCCACACTTTGGCCGCGGAAACGCAGCCAAAGCCGCGTTTTCCGCGGCTCCCTGGATGAGTTTGACGTTCAGTTTTTGTGGGAGAGTTGTACTGGGACTCTACTTCCTATATCTCCTATAAATACCCCTGCAGAGCAACAGAGAAGGGAGTACAGTCCAGTGCAGTACAGAAACAAATCTAGAGTTTTTCTTAGGCTAACTTGTAGATTGTAATTTAGGTTTTTTTAGTTTTCTTTTATGTAATTTTTGTAACTGAGAGGAGAGAATGCTTTCATGGAGGAAGGAGATCAAGCTTGTACTGAGGTGACATCGGTGTAAGTAATCTTTTCTTCTATTGTTAATTGAATCAACTCAAAGTTTATTTTTGTTCTTCTATTCGTGTTTTATTTTTGTTTCCCTCTGATGTCTTGCAATCTAAGAGAATCTGATAGCTTCGAGACTGCTTAGCTGTTGAAGTGCCCTTGATGGCCTATGGTGATGAACAAACCTTCTCTTGCTAGTATAGTTTGTCTTTTATTTTCGTAGTGTAGATCGAGAAGGGGGAAGATCCTATACGCCATGCTTGAATGCCTTCAAAGACAAGGTAAGTCGTTGCAACAGATCAAAGGTAAACAGGTTGAAGAGGTAAGTAAGTTTTTAGTTTTTTGTCTTTCTTTTAATTTTATTATAAATCACAATATTCCCAATCTCACACTTCTTCTTTTTCATTGTAAATATCATATCATTGTAAATATCACTTCTACTTTCTCCATCTTCTTAATCTACCACTTTCTTTCTAACCTGACTTTAACAACTATTAATTCAAACACTTTAGAGAACTTACTAAACAAGCTTCCATCGCTAGTCCCTCCCTGTGGATCACGACCCGCATAGCCACTTGCTATAGCGGTAGAATTGAGTACCTTGCACATCCTATTCTTAAATCTGAAATACTATATTTTGTGTGCAGGTAAAATTTCAATCAAATTTTGGCGCCATTGCCGGGGAGGGCCGGTAAGTTATTCTCTTAAAAAAAACTAATTATTGATTTATTTATTCTTTTTGTTTGCAGGATCAGAGAACAGGAAAACTAACAGCAGCAAAGGACGTATAGCAACTCTGTGCCTCTGCCCTCGAAGGCAGAGCAGCAGAGCCTACTACAGAGCCGCGTTTCCGCGGCAATAGCCGCGTTTCCGCGGCCTGTGTAGTTCACTACTCACTCTGTTTTCTGCAGGTTGCTGCAAATTGAAAGATTTGTTTACTGCTCTGTTAACTTTTCTCTGTGATCACCCTGCATACTGCTAATTAATTATCAGTAACCTATTTGTTGAAAAATAAAAAAAATTAGACTCTTGCATATAGGCACGTGTCTATTTAATTTTTTTTAATTTCCGTTGAAGAGTGCTGGAGACAAGGTACGTTCGCATTGCATGTAGACTAGGAAGCACCATTGGCTGATTTACTGCTTTTGAGTGAATATTTGTCTATTGCTTTACACGTGCACTAAATTGACTTAAGGGCTTGTCCTATAAATAAGATAAGGTGGGGATTTCATCACCCTTCCTTGGCCCACAAACAATCTCCTCACTCACTAACCCAAGCCTAACTAAAAATGAGTAGACGTTGGCCCTAGAGACATCTCGGACTCAATTAGGAGATTATCTTAAGGGGGAACAGTGTTGGAATTTGACTCCTGCCAAATCAGTGTCTAGGAAGGGGATTGAGGGTCGAAAGCCCGAAGATTGGTGGTTATTTAATTAAGGAACATCTTTGATGGAAAACCTCCCACCAATCTTGCCCTGACCTGGCTGATTAGCTTATGGTCAAAGTCTACATTATACCTCCCGTGGACAGTCTAACCAGTTAGGAGTCGTCTAGGTCATAGGTCTACCCTAACTTTGGTTAGAATTTTTTCTTTTTTGTT
This sequence comes from Agave tequilana, assembly GCA_038442645.1. Taxonomy (NCBI): domain Eukaryota; kingdom Viridiplantae; phylum Streptophyta; class Magnoliopsida; order Asparagales; family Asparagaceae; genus Agave; species Agave tequilana. The sequence continues at coordinate 43,589 of JAVJIF010034062.1, read as the reverse complement.
TTCTTATTTGTTTTTTTTGTTTGTGTTTTATTGTGTGATATGGCCTATAACAATAAATTTTCCAATTTTCATCCATATTACACACCAATCTCTTTTTCAGATATTACCAACACGGCATATCCTAACTTTAACCAACCTAGTGTGCTGGAGTGGTCTTATCCGAATGAATATAACCCATGCCCCCCATCTTATGACCATAATTTTCACAACGATTTCAACTCTTCACAGAGTCCATGGGGATTCACCTCCCCCGAGTCCAATTTTCAACCAACTTGTCCTCCTTATCCATCTTGTCCACAATATTTCCAAGATTCATACTCAGATCCACCAGTTCAAAATAGAAAACCATCTATCTTAGAAATGATGAGTATGCATGAGTCCAAGCAACAATCACCAACAATCTTGGACATGATGATGCGTGAGTCCAAGCAACAATCACAGAATCTGACCGACTCACAATTTCATCATGACTGTCACAATAACACTTCATCTTTTCAAGTCCTATCACAGCAAAATGATGAACCTATAGACTATGAAAAGATGCTTGAAGTCATGACTCGGGCTAGAATCGCTCGTGATCATGAAATAGATATGATGGTTCAAACTTTACGTTCTCACCGTTCGGCCATTTTTGATGTCGCTAACCATTCTCTTAGAGCCGAAGAGTCACGTTGCTTTGGAAAATAAGATTCTATTTCAGTACAATCATTTGAACTTGTCCAAACTCTAAATTTTGAAAATGACATTGACAGTTTGGCAAGTTATTCATTTCCTGAAATAGAACTTGAGAATGACTATGATCCTGACCCTCAACTTGGTTATTCAATTCTACTTTCTGATTCAATAATGACTCCGGTGTCTTCACTTGATTTCAATCTTTTTCCCGAGTCAACATTGAATCCTGTGCCTATTCATCATAAAATTGAATCACTCATTTTTGATGATCATATTAAACTTGACCAACTTTATAATTTTGAAAGTCCCATGGATAAATTGGCAAGTTCTCATTTTTATGACATTGAGCTCAATGAGAAATGTGACCTAGATTCTCAAATCTGTGATCAAGTTTAAATTCCCGAATCACTATTGACTCCTGTTTTGTTACCCGACTTAGGTAATATTTTAGAGTCAGTTTTGATTCCCACACCTATCATTCCTGAACTTGAATCACCAATATTAAGTCACATTCCATTGTTGAAAAATAATTGTGGACTAGAGTTTCAACTTCTTGATTTGGACCCACTTCTTGAACCAAGCTCGACTCCTGAACCCTTACTTGATTTAAGTTACTTTCCTGAGTCGGTATTCGTTCCCGTACTTCTGACGTCCAAGTCAATCATTCCATCTTTTCACACTCCATTTTGGGACAAGGCGGTTGACACAATTGACTCTGAAAATAATTATGAAATTTGAAAATTTGATGGGGTGGAATTTTAAAAAATGATCATACATACATTTTAGTGGGTTATACAAGAGAGATTTCTGGTGGGTTCCTCCGAATTCCACAAAAAGTAGATTGGGCCGCATTTCGTGGACCAATTAGACCACCACCGGAACCACCACCTTGAGGTAACATCTGCCTTCCCTTTCTTCTTTTTCATGCATACATGCATTCATTCATACATTGAGGACAATACATGAGATAAGTGAGGGGGAGGGTTTACTAACATACTAACATAGGTAGATACTAAAAAAAAATAAAAAAATTTAAAAAAAAGGGACAATATTTTGACTTATCTTTTGAAAGAAATCTAAGTTAGTCTTAAGAATTAGGAAAATCATGATTAGGATTTCTAAAAACTTGGTCAAAATAAATAAATTGTTGAATTTTTAGGTATAGGAGGAAAAATTGAATAAGTAATTAGTCTTGGTTTTTACCTTAATGAAATATGTATACCTAATGCATATCTAGGATTCTAAGACAAAGACTCTTGTGCCCTATAAAAAATAAAAAAAATTAAAAATATAAAAAAAAGGGGAAATTCACTGATTAAGCTAGATACATGTGCCTCAAGAAGCATAAGTATTCACACCTAAAGGTGATTTTATAAATAAAGTCCTTAGTTTGTGGCCTAGTTCACTCGAATCCTTAAGTCCGTGGGGTGTTTTCTCACCCGGTGCCCTAAAACCGACCGGTTTGGGAGCCACCGACTTTAAGTTCGCTACATGGGTGGATTAGAAATCCTAAGGAAACTAAGAAAATTTACTTATATATGTACTAACACATCTAATAGTCAATTAGTTAGGTATGAGGGCCTCAAGAAGCCTTGATACTTACACGAAAGAAAATTAGATGAGTTATACATATTAAAAAAAAAGAGAAAATAATAATAAAGAGGCATGAGAGTCCAAGTTAAGGAATTCCTAGTGAAGATTCACAAGGATGCATATGACTTTTGGTAACGAAAAAGACTATACAAAAATTCAGTTTTGATCCTTACCTAAAATGGATAACAATTTACTATATAAAGACAAAGTTTAAGAATGAATAAAAATGATAATCTTAAAAACTTATAGATTACTTAGTTTCTTCAAATATATTTCAAATTTTTTCCTTTCTATGGATTTTGTGGGTGTAATCCGCTGAAAACCCTCACGAGACAATACTCGTCCTCTAGGGTAACCTAGAGTTTTAACGACTTGTTGCACATGCTAAGTGCAACCGTGATGCCTACGAAAGTGAGTTAGGATAGATTAGTTTTTCTTTTCTTATTCTTTTTATTTTTACTCGAGGACGAGCAAAAAGATAAGTGTGGGGGTGTGATAGGTAGTAAAAAATGCATATTTATCACTACATTTACTATCATATTTCCCTATTTATTCCTATAATTATGCACTATTACTAATGTTTTATTATTTAATGTGTGCAGGCCTTGAGTAATTATTTAAATAAAAGAATAAAGCCTAAATGAAGCCCAGAAGCCCAAAAAGCCCATGTGCAAAAGTTGTAGTAATTTAGAAGTTTCATATTATCTAACCTAATCTAAACTTAGATTTTTCAACTTTTTATTTAAAATCTAAGTGAAGAAAATGAAGGATAAGAAAGAACTCCTAATTGCTAAAAGAAGAGGAAAAGGATGGACTTCTACTCACCCTAAACACTTGCAGGACAAGGATAAAGATAAAAGGAGGAGAGTGCAAAGATGAAATTCGTTTTAAAGAGATTTGGATTTAGGGAAACTTGCTTCCCAAGTTATCCCGAATTTTCCAAATAAAGAGCCAGGATGCCAGATCTAGAAGGACAAACCCAGATGGACGGACCAGAGGAGGCCACGCGCGAAAGCGCGTGGCCAGATGCCACACTTTAGCCGCGGAAACGCGGCCAAAGCCGCGTTTTCCGTGGCTCCCTGGATGAGGTTAACGTTCAGTTTTTGTGGTAGAGTTGTACTGGGGCTCTACTTCCTATATCTCCTATAAATACCTCTGCAGAGCAACAGAGAAGGGAGTACAGTCCAGTGCAGTACAGAGACAAATCTAGAGTTTTTCTTAGGCTAACTTGTAGATTGTAATTTAGGTTTTTTTTAGTTTTCTTTTATGTAATTTTTGTAACTGAGAGGAGAGGATGCTTTCATGGAGGAAGGAGATCAAGCTTGTACTGAGGTGACATCGGTGTAAGTAATCTTTTCTTCAATTGTTAATTAAATCAACTCAAAGTTTATTTTTGTTCTTCTATTCGTGTTTTATTTTTTTTCCCTCTGATGTCTTGCAATCCAAGAGAATCTGATAGCTTCGAGACTGCTTAGCTGTTGAAGTGCCCTTGATGGCCTATGGTGATAAACAAACCTTCTCTTGCTAGTATAGTTTGTCTTTTATTTTCGTAGTGTAGATCGAGAAGGGGGAAGATCCTATACTCCATGCTTGAATGCCTTCAAAGACAAGGTAAGTCGTTGCAACGGATCAAAGGTAAACAGGTCGAAGAGGTAAGTAAGTTTTTAGTTTTGTCTTTCTTTAAATTTTAGTATAAATCACAATATTCCCAATCTTTTTCACACTTCTTCTTTTTCATTGTAAATATCATATCATTGTAAATATCACTTCTACTTTCTCCATCTTCTTAATCTACCACTTTCTTTCTAACCTGACTTTAACAACTATTAATTCAAACACTTTAGAGAACTTACTAAACAAGCTTCCATCGCTAGTCCCTCCCTATGGATCACGACCCGCATAGCCACTTGCTATAGCTGTAGAATTGAGTACCTTGCACATCCTATTCTTAAATCTGAAATACTGTATTTTGTGTGCAGGTAAAATTTCAATCAATATGCTCAAGTTCACACACACACACACATAAGTTCAATACGTTTGGCTTTCGGTTTAACCGGTTTTTAGATTTTGAATATACATATATATGGTTTTCATGAATAGATAGAATCAAAACAAGTTACATGGTTTAATGTATATTGGATTTCATCTATATACATCTGTGTTTCATATATTTGGAAAAACTTATTTTGATGTTTTATTTCATGTGTTTAGAGTTTTGTAATTAACAAAACTTATTTTGGACTTATTGTCAAAAACATAGATATATATTTTATAAGTGTATTAGATTCTATTCATACACTCTATGCTTCAAAAAGAGTTTAAATATCTTGTTTTTGTATTTATACAAGTTTGAAAAAAATCGGATTTCCATTTCAAAATTTGGGTTTCAGAAAATATCGACTTTGTGTTTAAGCCTAATTTCTGTATCACAAAAATAGTTCAAATAGTTTGTAATATGTGTTGATTTTTGGTCACACATATTTGTTCTTCAAATATTTAATAAAAACTGATTTTTGTGGAATTTATGAGAATTCATGGGATTTTTATAGAAGTTAAAAGGACTAAGTTTTTATACCCATATTCCAAGCTAAAGACTGCTGGCGATCGACCAGACGGTCCACCGGAGCAAAGGTCGGTCGATCAGCCGGTCGACCAATGTGCACAAGGAATGTGCACAAGGCCAGTCAAGAAGGTCGGTCAACCGGGCGGTCGACCAACTGAAACTACCCCTCTCAGGTAATACCAGTCGACCGGGCGGTCGACCGGAGGCACAACAGTGAGAAATATGACCGTTGGCCGGTCGACCGGAAGGTCATTTTTGACCTTTTCTGGCTGCTAATGGCTATATTTTTGAGAAGCTATTTATAGGGCTTCTCTTGGGCTGTTTTCTACAAAATTTTTGAAGAGCTATTTTTCCATCTTTCCTAGTGTTTTGCAGCAAGTTTCTAAAGAGTATTTGTGCCAAATTGTTTTATCTTTTATTTGTTTTGAAGTGATGGAAATCAAATAAAAGAGAGTCTTTGGGAAATTAGTTTTGATCTCTATTATTCATATCCATTTAGTATTTTTTTCTAAGTGTTTTTCTTTGTTATTTTTTCTACAAACATTTTATTTTCTCACACTTGAGCTATCATCTCTAATCCTATGTATAGGATCTTATTTTGTGAGGAAAATTATTTGTGGTCTATTGTGATCACCAAGATTGTAATCTCTTGTTTACTTTGGGTTTGTGCCTATCCCTCTTCTATAGAGGTGATTGTAGTTGAGTTTTGGCTTTGTGCCTATCCTTCTTGTGTAGAGGTGATTGTGGTTAAGCTTTGGCTTTGTGCCTATCCCTCTTGTGTAGAGGTGATTGAGTTTTGATTTTGTGCCTATCCCTCTTCTGTAGAGGTGGTTGTGTTTGAGAAAGGAGTTGTGTACTCCAAGTGTAGAGTGTTAATTACTTGGTGAAGGTCCCTTTGTAGAAGGTTCTGTGTGGATGTAGTGAAAATCCTTCTATGTGAAGGTGGGGACGTAGAGCAGTGGCTCGAACCTCAAAACATATCTTGTTGTTTGCGTTTGACCCACTATCTATAGACTCTATCTCTCTTATATCTTACATTACTTTATATTGCACATATTCATATGCTAGATATTTTGTGTGTTCCCATACTTGTGTTGAACCAAGAGAGCTTCATGTAGCACCTCAACTCTTAATTTAGAGGAATCTCGAGGAGATAGTCCAGAGCCTTCACCAAGAATTCGGCTACACTCTTTGGTTACACATAGTATGTTGTAATTAAGTTTTAATTTCGCATCATTTGCATTAGATTAGCCTATACACCTATTGACCCCCTCTAGGCATATTTCAAGCTCATGAAACAAAAATCAAGAGTAAACACAAAATATAAAGTGCACAAAAATCATGTAAGAAATATAATCATGGAGATAGGATAATGAAACTCAAAAAATGAAATTCTTTTTCATCAAAATCACAAAAAGATTTTGAAAACTAAATTTCAAGGTATATGTCTGTTATGTCAAAACTAAAATGTACATATTTATTTTAAATATAAATTGAGTCCATAATAGAATACATAGCATATAAAGCAAGTGACTCAAGGATAGAGCATATATAACAAGTAGTTTTGGCAAAATTTACATATTCATGAAGCTAAACACATAAACATGTACAAAAATAGAAAATACAAGTGAAAATATAAGAATCATCAAAACTAGGTTATACAAATACATGTAATGAGTACAAATGAGCAATGAGTACTCAAACATAATAATCAAGTGTAGCTCACTACTTGTATAAGTATAAACATAAGTTTTAATGAAAATTACATTCAAACATGTAATCAAAATATGAAGCACAAGACATTAAAACATGGTTGAAAAACAAATGAAATCATTAGTGTAAATGTAAGTGCTATTATAAGAAGGATATGCATACACAGTTAAACAATAGTGAACACAAAAGTATGAATTCATATAAACATGGGTATATCTCAAATACTATATATGTATATCACATGTCTAATAAACATTACATTTAAACATAATGAACATGAAAACCAAGACATGCTAAAAATCAACAATTAGAAAGCATGTAAACAAAAATAAGGAGTTAGAAATAGTTACCAAACTCAATTGAACTAGTCTCTAGATCTCCAAATCATGATGGTTCTTCAACCAAACCTCCCCTGAAAGTGATGCATCCAAAAATGTGACCACTTAGCTCGAAACGCATTCACCATCAAGGTGCCAATACTCTCACATCTTGCGAGAGCCTTTACCTACATCAAGTGAAATAGGAATGGATTTTGCTACCCAAACTTTCTTGAGTTCATGGGGGTTAGCACCTTTCCTAATGCAAATATTCTTACTTGCAAAATTTAAATCATTTAACCTATCATAATAAAATTTTGCAAGGTGACCCTTACGATCACAATGTAAACAAAAGTACACTCTATCATACATGGTATCATGTATGTGAACATGAGAAGCATGTGTATGTCGTGGACGGGTGCATGCATATGTGGAGCATGTTTCTTGCAAAACATGAATTCCAATTTTATGTGGTTCATGACACATTGGCTCAAAGTGAAGCCCAAACAATCAACATTCTTTTTCAAAACACATATATCATTTTCAATAGAAAAAAATGTGAAGCAAGCACTATCTTATCATGAGAAAATGAATCAACAAGAGCATGACAAGAATGAGAAGTAAAATTATTTTTCAAAGAAATATTTTCTAAAGAAATGCATTTCAATTCTTTAGAAATCAAAACAATTTTATTTTTCAAAGAATCGTTTTCTTTTAAAACTAAATCAAGTTTTGAAGACAAAACACCATTCTTCTTTAAAACAATATCAAAATCATTTTTATTTTTCAAAATTTTATTTTCTTTCAAAACAAGGTCAAATTGAGTTTTCAAGGAATCTCTCTCACTTGAAATCTCAATTTTCTGTATCAAAACCAAATCAAGTTTTGAAAATAAATTTTCATTTTCTTTCTTCAAATCAAAACTCTTCTTTTTCAAAAGTTTGAATTTAGAAAGCAAGTTTTCACAAAACTTAGAAAGCTCTTCATTTAAAGCATGAGCATCCATGCCATTATGATCATTGGAAGAGCTAGCGTTATCATCTAGATGAGTGTCTGAAATTACCTTAAGGGAGCCATTTTCTTGGACCATGAAACAAGCTTGGTCGGACTCCTCTCTCCTTGGTTCTCTCTCCAAAATGTGTTGAGTTTGTTCCTTGGGAGAGGTCAATGAGTTTCACACTGCAAAAGCAGAATCACAATGAGAAATCAAAGAAAGATGATCTTTGCTAAGTGTGTACTTTAATGCCTCCATGGCTAGTGCATTAGTCTCTAGGTACTTGTCATTACCAAAATATGATTTCTTGGTAGTGGCAAGATAAACATGCAATGTTAAGGTTTTTAAATATGCACTCATCTTAAACTTTCACATATCGATGTTAGAAACATCATACATGGTAATTAGTCACATATATTGCATATACATTGTCACCTTACCATACTTTTTAGCTAATAAATTATATTAATAAGTCTTCTTCTTCTCTGTTTAATGTAGGCCCAATTGCTAAAAGAAAAAAAAGAGAAACAAGCCCAAAAGCCCACCAAATTCTGATTTAATTCAGAAGAAATTTGAAATCAAGGAATCAGGGCTAAATCTTGGCATATCAAGAGGTTGAAAACCGGTTGAGAAGAATCCTCTCTGAATCAAGCGGTTGAAGCCACACAATCAAAGGCTGTTTTGTCAACTTTTGGAGCAGAAACAAGAAAACCAGAAGAAGATACGGGCAAATCACTAAACCAGGGACTTCCAGCAATTGGGTGTGGCCACCTGGCCACACCAGGGCCGCGGAAACGCGGCCCTAGCCGCGTTTTCGCGACCTTGTTAGGTCAGTTGGGGGAGCATTTGCTCCCCCAATCTTCCCGGGACTCCCCCCTTTTAGTATTGCCCTATAAATACTAGTTTCAGCTGAGCAAAATGGGACGACCATGCAGAGATAGGAATTAGTCCAGTTTTTCACTCTTTGTAGTATAGGTTTTTGTTTTCTTTTTATGTAATTTTAATTTGTATGTAAACTTAGGTTAGATTGAGATTCATGTAAGTAAGAGAGAGAGGCTTATATTGAGAGTGACACCGATGTACCCTCCTCCTTTTTTCCATCGTTTCTGCAAGTAATAAAAGGTAATTTTTTTATGTTCGTCTTTACTTTTGTTTTCTTCTTCTTCTTTCTACTTTACCTCTTTTGGTTTTGATGAGCATGCAAGTGAATCCAGAAGCATCAGTCTAACAAATGTTTGTGTGAGTGCCAACGATAATTCATGGTGATGTTCTCCTCCTCAAGACTCCGTATCATTTCATTCTTGTTTGTCTTGATGATGTAATTCGACTGGGGACTGAGCTCGACCCTATGGCTTATGCGTTGAATGCCTCCGAAGCAAGGTAGAACATGCAAGGGTTCCAGGTAAGTCATCAGCCAAACTAGGTAAGTATTTCTTTAATCTTCTTTCTTTTCTTTTATTTCTTTAGTTTAAATCACCAACACCCACTTCTTTCATCACTCCTTTTCCATTTCTTTGTAAATAATCATTCTACCACTTTCTTCCTCACTTAACTTTAACCTAACTCTTTTTCATTTTCATTTCTTAAAACAAAGAAGAACCTTCGTTTCTCTTCACAAAGATTTCAATACAAACCTTGAACGCTTCTATCGCTAACCCTCCTTGTGGATCACGACCCGCATAGCCACTTGCTATTGCGGTAGAATTGAGCACATGCACATCTCTATTTTAAAGTTCTAAAATACTATATTTTTTGTGCAGGTTTAAGCTCAATCAAATTTTGGCGTCGTTGCCGGGGAGGGTAACGGTTTTTATTGAATTTTTGAACTAAAACGAATTTTTCTTCTCTGTTGCAGGTTCAGGGCAGGAAAAGCAAAAAAAAAAAGATTGCAGTAACATATAAGTGGTCTTGGGCCTCTGTTCCAGAAAATAGAGACCAAGCACCCTCTGGATTGTCGCGTTTCCACGGCTATGGTCGCGGATCCGCGGCAAAAAGGAGCTCACTACTGACTGTCTTTTTGCAAGGCTGCTTGCTTTGCAAAATTATAATTTTCTGCAAACTTTATTTCTTATATGCCATCACCAGAAGCCTGCTAATAAACCAACAGTAAAACATTTGTTGAAAAAGTTAAAAATTGATTAGACGTTTGCATTTTAGGCACGTGTCTTTTCAATTCATTACTTTACTGTTTAAGAGTGCTGGAGCAAGGTACGTTCGCATTGCATTTAGAATAGGACTCATCTCTTGGTTGATTTACATCGCTTTGAGTGAATCTTGTTTGCATATCTTGTACACTTGCACAAACTAATCTTAAGGGCACCACCCAATAATAAGATAAGGTGGGGATTTAATCACCCTTCCTTGGCCCAAAAATTAGATTCCAAGCACTCACTAACCCGAGCCTAACTAAAAATGAGTAGACGTTGGCCCTAGGGACATCTCGGACTCAATTAGGAGATTATCCTAAGGGGGAAAGGTGTTGGAATTTGACTCCTGCCAAATCAGTGTCTAGGAAAGGGATTAAGGGCCGAAAGCCCGAAGGTTGGTGGTTATTTAATTAAGGAACGTCTTTGACGGATAACCTCCCACCAGTCTTGCCCTGACCTGGCTGATTAGCTTGTGGTCAAAGTCTGCATTATACCTCCCGTGGACAGTCTAACCAGTTAGGAGTCGTCTAGGTCATAGGTCTACCCTAACTTAGGTTAGAATTTTTTCTTTTTTGTTTGCTTATTTGTTTGTTTTTTTTTTGCTTGTGTTTTATTGTGTGATATGGCTTATAACAACAATTTTTCCAATTTTAATGGTAATCCATATTACACACCAACTTCTTTTCGGATATTACCAACCCGTCATATCATAACTTTAAACAACCTAGTGTGCCGGATTGGTCTTATCCGAATCAATATAACCCATGTCCCCAATTTTATAACCATAATTTCCATGATAATTTCAACTCTTCACAGAGTCAATGGAGATTCACCTCCCCCGAGTCTAATTTTCAACCAACTTGTCCTCCTTATCCACCTTGTCCACAATATTTCCAAGATTCATACTCAGTTCCACCAGTCCAAAATAGAAAACCATCAATTTGGAAATGAGTATGCGTGAGTCCAAACAAAAATCACAAAATCTGATGGACTTACAATTTCACCACCAATTCCAAAACAACACTTCATCTTTTCAACAAGACGATGAACCCGTCAACTATGAAAAGATGCTTGAAGCCATGACTCAGGCTCAAAACACTCGTAATCATGACATAGATATGATGGTCTAAATCTCTACGTTCTCACCGTTTGGCCAGTTCTGATGTCAGTAACCATTCTGTTAGAGCCGAAGAGTATGGTTGTTTTGGAACACAAGGTTCCATTTCAGCACAATCATTTGAACTTGCCCAAACTCTAAAATTTGAAAGTGACAATGACAGTTTGGCAAGTTATCCCTTTCCTGAAATTTAACTTGAAAATGAATATGATCATGAACCTCAACTTAGTGATTCAATTCTACTTCCTGATTCAATTATGACTCCGGTGTCCTCACCTGATTTCAATCTTTTTCCCGAGTCAACATTGGATCCTATGCCAATTCATAATGAAATTGAATCGCCTATCTTTGATGATCATCATGTTGAACTTGACCAATTTTATAATTTTGAAAATCCCATTGATAAATTGGCAAGTTCTCATTTTTATGACATTGAACTCCATGAGAAATGTGACCTAGATTCTCAAATCTGTGATCCAGTTCAAATTCCCAAATCAATATTGGATCCTGTTTTGTTACCGGACTTGAGTAATATTTTAGAGTCAGTTTTGATTCCCACACCTATCATTCTTGAACTTGAATCACCAATATTAAGTTACATTCCATTGTTGGAAATAAATGTGGACTTGAGTTTCAACTTCTTGACTTGGACCCGCTTCTTGAACCAATCTCGACTCCTGAACCTTTACTTGACTTAAGTCACCTTCCTGAGTCGGTATTAGTTCCTGTACTTCCTGAGTCCAAGTCAATCATTCTATCTTTTCACACTCTATTTTGGGACAAGGCGGTTGACAAATTTGACTCCGAAATTAATTATGGAATTTAGAAATTAGATGGGGTTAAATTTTAATAAAAATCCTTTATGGATACATCATTTTAATGGGTTATATTAGAGAGATTTCTGGTGGGTTCCTCCGAATCTCACGAAAAGTCGATTGGGCCGCATTTCGTGGACCAATCAGACCACCACCGGAACCACCACCTTAAGTTAGTATTTTCCTTCCCTTTCTTCTTTTTCATGCATCTATGCATTAATTCATACATTGAGGACAATGCATGAGATAGGTGTGGGGGAGGATTCTAACATAACTTAGGTTTTTCTTTTTATAAAAAAAATTAGCATTATCTTTACTTTTAAAAACTTTTTGAAAATAGAAACAATATTTTGACATATTTTTTGTAAGAAAATAAGTCAATTTTATGGAATAGGAAAATCAAAATTAGGATTTCTTAAATTTGGTCAAAATAAGATTATTTGTTTGATTTTTAGGGTTAGGAAGATAATTTGTCAAAGTAATTTAGTCTTACTCATTACCTTAATGAAATATGCACACTTCATACACTTACACACTTAGGGTTCAAAAACAAAGATTCTTATGCCTTATATATAAAATATATATATATCTATGAAAGATGAACAAATCTAATTATTGATTAGCTAGGTGCTTTGGCCTAACATGCCTTAGTATTTATGCGAAAGATGATTAGATAAGTTTGAAAAAAATATATATATATGAAAATCCTCTGATTAAGCTGGGTATTTGTGCCTAATAAAGTATAAGTATTCACGCCTAAAAGGGGTTCAAATAATAAAACCCTTAGTTTTGTGGCCTTGTTTGCTCGAGTCCTTAAGTCCTTGGGTGTTTTCTCACCTGGTGCCCTAAGACCGTTTGGTTTGAGAGTCATCGATTAAAGGCTCGTTATATGGGCAGATTAGAAAGCCTAATAGAACTAAGGAATAATACCACAAAAATATATATATAAATAAATAAGGTATAAGAGTTAGAGAACCCTTAGTCAAACTTCACAGTCACGATGGTGCATATGACTCAAGGTAAAGTAATAGACTAAATGAGAAGTACAATTTGACTCCTTATTTTGATTGATAACAAATTTTGAATAGAGACTAAGTTTATGAATGAAAAATTCAGTTTTCCTATAACTTATAGATTGCTTAAATCTTACAATTATATTTCAAATATTTTTCTCTTTCAAAATGCCTTTCGAAAATACTAACTCTTTATTTCTCTTTCTTTATGAATTTTGTGGGTGTAATCCACTGAAAACCCTCACGAGACAAAACTCGTCCTCTAGGGGTAACCTAGAGGTTTAACGGCTTGTTGCACATGCTCAGTGCAATCGAGTGACCTGCGAAAGTGGTCTAATAATCCTTAGTATAGTTTAGTTGTTTTGCTCGAGGACGAGCAAAAGATAAGTGTGGGGGTGTGATTAGTCACATATATTGCATATACATTGTCACCTTACCATACTTTTTAGCTAATAAATCATATTAATAAGTCTTCTTCTTCTCTGTTTAATGTAGGCCCAATTGCTAAAAGAAAAGAAAGGGAAACAAGCCCAAAAGCCCACCAAATTCTGATTTAATTCAGAAGAAATTCGAAATCAAGAAATCAGGGCTAAATCTTGGCATATCAAGAGGTTGAAAACCGGTTGAGAAGAATCCTACCTGAATCAAGCGGTTGAAGCCACACAATCAAAGGCTGTTTCGTCAACTTTTGAGCAGAAACAAGAAAACCAGAAGAAGATACGGGCAAATCACCAAACCAGGGACTTCCAGCAATTGGGTGTGGCCACCTGACCACACCAGGGCCACGGAAACGCGGCCCTAGCCGCGTTTTCGCAACCTTGTTAGGTCAGTTGGGGGAGCGTTTGCTCCCCCAATCTTCCCGGGATTCCCCCTTTTGGTTTTGTCCTATAAATACTAGTTTCAGCTGAGCAAAATGGGACGACCATGCAGAGATAGGAATTAGTCCAGTTTTTCACTCTTTATAGTATAGGTTTTTGTTTTCTTTTTATGTAATTTTAATTTGTATGTAAGCTTAGGTTAGATTGAGATTCATGTCAGTAAGAGAGAGAGGCTTATGTTGAGAGTGACACCGATGTACCCTCCTCCTTTCTTCCATCGTTTCTGCAAGTAATAAAAAGTAATTTTTTTATGTTCGTCTTTACTTTTGTTTTCTTCTTCTTCTTTACTTTACCTCTTTTGGTTTTGATGAGCATGCAAGTGAATCCAGAAGCATCAGTCTAACAAATGTTTGTGTGAGTGCCAACGATAATTCATGGTGATGTTCTCCTCCTCAAGACTCTGTATCATTTCATTCTTGTTCGTTTGATGATGTAATGCGACTGGGGAGTGAGCTCGATCCTATGGCTTATGCGTTGAACGCCTCCGAAGTAAGGTAGAACATGCAAGGGTTCCAGGTAAGTCATCAACCAAACTAGGTAAGTATTTCTTTAATCTTCTTTCTTTTCTTTTATTTCTTTAGTTTAAATCACCAACACCCACTTCTTTCATCACTCCTTTTCCATTTCTTTGTAAATAATCATTCTACCACTTTCTTCCTCACTTAACTTTAACCTAACTCTTTTTCATTTTCATTTCTTAAAACAAAGAAGAACCTTCGTTTTTCTTCACAAAGATTTCAATACAAACCTTGAACGCTTCTATCGCTAACCCTCCTTGTGGATCACGACCCGCATAGCCACTTGCTATTGCGGTAGAATTGAGCACTTGCACATCTCTATTTTAAAGTTCTGAAATACTGTATTTTTTGTGCAGGTTTAAGCTCAATCACATGGGTAGAGTAAGAAAATTCATGAGTGTATATAAATATGTGTGCAGAGCAATAGACTAGATTAGTAATCCAAGGATCACACTCTTAGGTGGTTAAATTGACTATCAGGAGCGCTCGCTCTGATACTATTGAAAGTACACCTAGAGGGGGGTGAATAGGTATAGTGCTAATCTAATGACAAATGATGAGGAATTTAAAAACTAATTGCTAACACACAAAGTGTAATCAAGAGTGAGTCTTAATTCTCTGTGAAGGGATCTAGAGCTTCTCCTCATGATTCCTCTAAATTAAGAGTTGAGGTGCTTCAATAACTCTCTTGATTGAACACAAGTGTGAGCACACAAACAATATTAAGCATGTACGTATATGAACAATAATAACAATGCAAGATATAAAGAGAGAGTTGAGAGAAATATCCAAACGCAAACACGAAGATATGTTTCGAGGTTCGAGCCACCGCTCTACGTCCCCGCCTTCACCCAGAAGGACTTTCACAGTGTCCACATAGGGCTTTCTACAAAGGGACCTCCACTGAGGAATTACAATAATACAAACTTGAAATCACCTAGAGGGGGGGTGAATAGGTGAAGGCTATATCGAATATGGCAATAATGCGGAATTTAAATCTACTTAAAACAATAAGCTCAAATTAAAAACACTTGCAAGATAAAAGCAATAAATAATGCAAGTAATAAAGAGAGATTGAGTTTAGAGAAATTTGAGCAAACGCAAACACGAGGATATGTTTCCGAGGTTCGAGCCACGCTCTACGTCCCGCCTTCACACTTGAAGGATTTCCACTATTGTTGATCCCACTGGATCTTCATTACAAGGACACACTTGTCCTATCTCTCGTGATGCCGCAACACCACTTGGAGCACACTAGCTCGCTTGAGGCCGATGCCTCTACAACTTCGCTCAAGAATAAAGTTGATCACACTTGATCACAAAAGGCTCACTTAGTACAATCCTATAACCAATATGTAGAGATAGTACTTGGGATTGTATAGTGCAAATGACTAGAGTGAAGTAGAGGGATTTGCTTCAAGTAGGTGTTTGGAAATTTTGGCTTTGATGAAAATCTTTTCTAAAATCAAATGCTTTTGAAAACTTGTAAATCTTGTAAAAAATTGTTATCTCAATTGTTGTCTTATCATGTTGAAATGACCCACCATTTATAGTGGATGAAATACAGGGTAAAAGAGCTAAGGAAATTCGTTGGGGTGAGATCCCAACAAAATCTGTCAGAAAATAGAGCTGTTGGAGTCTGTCAGACTTTCTGACAACTACCGGTCGACCGGCCGGTCGACCGCCAACGGTCATATTTCTGACCGTTGGGGGAAAACGGTCGACCGACTCGGTCGACCGAAATAAACAGAGAGCACTGACAAGTGCCCGGTCGACCCGGGCGGTCGGCAGACGTGCACACATGCACAGCCGTGCACGTCGGTCGACTGGGCCGGTCGACCGGACTCTGTCAGATCTGTTTATACAGAGTCTGCTAAAATGGAAATTTTTGGTTTGAACATTTTGGTTTAAGGATTTGAAAATAAGGTTCTAGACCTAATAAAACTAAGAGTGTGATCATAGATCAACACCCAAACATGTTAGATCATTTTGGTAAAAATCCTTTTTAATAAAATGCTTTTCTAAAACTGATTTTTTCAAAACATGGTATTTCTAAAAACTAAGTTAGAAATTCTGATATAAAAATTCTTTTGAAGCCATGAAGCAAAACTAAGTGTGTGTGAGTGACAATCCCAAATATTCTACCTCTATCATCTAGGTTTTGATAAAATATCTAAAAATAAAAGTAAATTACAAATCTTGAATTTCTTCTTTTGATCCCGAAGCTTTTCTACCGTGCAAGGCTTGGGAATGCAAATTTTTAGCGGCGTCCAAATTGTGAGTCTTGATGTGGAGCCGTCAATTCAACTTGTTTTTAAACCTGAAATTCTTTTAAACAAGATTGTTAAACACATAACTAAATATGGTTTGTTATCATCAAAATATCGGGCTAATGGCCTTTGGGCCAACAATCTCCCCCTTTTTGATGATGACAAAACATACATAGTTATTACAAATATTTTGGGTGGAGACTTCAAGTGAAGCTCCCCCTCAACACATGCATATAATAAGAAGATACTCAGGCATGGGTAAATGGCACAAATAATCAAGAAAAGATAACTCATGTCAAATAAGAACACATGTTCATACAAGACAAAAAAACATATAGAAAACACATGTCCAGACTCAAATACATGTCCAAAATACTAAACAAAATACCAAAATGTGTCCAACCCACAAAATACAAAATACAAGCTACAAAATATAAGCCAAGGAAGTCTCTCATGAATATCTCTCCCCTTTTGACATCATCAAAAGGGGAAGTCACTCCTCATCGTCGTCCTCATCATCGTCGTTGATTGTGTAGTGAAAAGTGCATTTTTATCATCATATTTACCATCACATTTTCATATTTATTCATTTAATTCTGCACATTTATTAATAATTTGTAATTTATTGTGTGCAGGCCTCGAATTATTATTTTAATAAGAAATAAAGCTTAAAGAGCCCAAAAGCCCAGATCCAAGCCCATGTTTGAAGCCCAGGTGAAAAAGCGCAATTACAAGAAGTCAAATGCAAATACACAAAGGGCTAAAGTTGCAAATATCAAAGATGAGGGAAGGATAGACTTCTACCCAACCCTAAACTCTTGCAGATGAGAATGAAAAGAGTGCAGAGATAAGAAATTCGTTTAAAAGAGATTGGGAGAATTCAAAATCTAGGTAACTTGATTAGCAAGTTATCTCGAAATCCCAATATGAAGAGCCAGGATCATACTTCCAGAAGCAGGCGCCCACATGGACGGGCCAGGAGAGGCCACGCGCCAAAGCGCGTGGCCAGAAGTCACCAAACTGCCGCAAAAGCGCGGCAATATCCCAGATTCCGCGGCAAAGTGGATGAGATCAGTTTCCAATTTTCGTGGGCGACTCTATCCGGGACTCCTCTACAATCTGCACTATAAATATCTCTGCAGGCGCAGCAGAGAGGGGCATCCAGAGACGACTAGGGTTTTCTTTAGCCATTTTTTATTCAGCAAGTTGTAATTTTTTTTGTTCCATGTAC
The DNA here is from genome assembly GCA_038442645.1 of Agave tequilana. Classification (NCBI taxonomy): domain Eukaryota; kingdom Viridiplantae; phylum Streptophyta; class Magnoliopsida; order Asparagales; family Asparagaceae; genus Agave; species Agave tequilana. The sequence continues at coordinate 25,745 of JAVJIF010034062.1, read as the reverse complement.
GTTGTGGAGAAGGAGACGATTGTGTAACCAGAGGTTCATCTGAAATAAAGGTCACTCTTTTGTTCTCATTTATTTTCTGCAATTCCATTTTATTTTGTGATCTTTCTGATTGAAGTTTTAATCTGTGATCTCTTCTTGTTTTCTTTTCCTTTTCTTTGCAATCTTTTTCATTAAATAAAAATTAAAAAAATAAATAATTTGAAAAGAAAAAAATAATGATGAACTAAATCTCTCTAGTGGTTTGCTGAGACTCTTGAAGCAACCCTAGAGCAGTTAAGCCTAGATCTGATTAAGGAACATCTATCGAAACCCTAGGTATTAAAAAACAATTTTTCTAGAAGATTAAACAAATACCTAGAAATCCTAATCTAGGTTGCATATTAAAAAGACTTTTCATGACTTCAACTTAAGAACTAGGACAGCATAAGTTTGAGATTCGTCTTTTATTAGGCTGCACCTAGATGTTAGGATGAACCACAGTTTAGTTTTTAGATAATGTAACTTAGCAAGAATCTAGCATTGATTTTTCTTGCTTGAATTATTTGTAATGACCTAGGGTGAATCATATCAATCTTAAGATGAAGATCAAGCTCCTTAACTTGCAATAGGGTTGTGGTAGAAGATCAGCAAAACCACGTCTTTAATCTCATATTTTCATCACCAATCTAATCTCTCTTTTCTTACTTGAAGCATACAGAGGAATCGAGTCGAAAAGCTTTCATCGCATCCTTCCCTGAGGATCACGACCCGCTTGAGCCCTTGCTACAGCGGATTCGCATTGAGACTAAGAAATCTGAACTTCTTTCTATTCTTTAAAAATCTCAATCAAATTTTGGCGCCGTTGCCGGGGAAGGAACGGCACGATTTCCTCGTTCTAATCATTCTTTATTCTTTCTGTTGCAGGTACAGAGAACAGGAAACAAAAACCGAGCAGCAGCAAGGACATACAGCAATCCAGTGCCTCTGCCCTCGAAGGCAGAGCACCTGGACCTACTAATTTGCCGCAGAAATGCGGCAAAAGCCGCAGATCTGCGGCAGTAGTAGTGAACTACTAACCTGCTTTTCTGCAGGTTGCTCTGCATTGCAAAATTGGCTTACTGCTGTGATTAAATTTCTCTGTTATCACTCTGCAACTGCTAATTAATAACATTAACCCATTTGTTGAAAATAAAAAAAAAATTTTAGACTCTTGCATTTAGGGCACGTGTCTATTTTAATTCTTTTTAATTCTGTTGAAGAGTGCTGGCGACAAGGTACGTTTGCATAGCATATAGATTAGGAAACACTCTTGGTTGTTTACTGCTTTCTTGAGTGATTACTTTTCTACAGCTTTACACGTACACTAATTCATCTTAAGGGCATAACCCATAAGCAAGATAAGGTGGGGATTTCATCACCCTTCCTTGGCCCACAAATCATATCCGTCACACTCACAACCCTAACCTTAAGTAAAATTTGACTAGACGTTGGCCCTAGGTTAACTCGGACTCAATAGGAGATTGACCGAAGGAGGAAAATTGTTCGAAATTAACTCTTGTCAAATCGGTGTCTAGGCAGGGGATTGAGGGCCGAAAGCCCGAAGAACGGTGGTTATTTAATTAAGGAACGTCTCTGACGGAAAACCTTCCACCGGTCTTGCCACCTACCTGGCCGATTAGCTTGTGGTTAACGTTGACAGTAGACCTCCTAAGGACAGTCTAAAGTTAGGAGTCGTCTAGGTCAAGGCTTACCCTAGATTAGGATTTTTGATTGTTTTTTTTGATTGATTGGGTGAACTTGTTTGCTGATTGTGCATGACCGCTTGGTCGAGAGACCCACTTACATCCAGGCTAACTAGAACTAGTTCACCACCCGAGCTCAAGCCCGATTCACACATGGCACAACCACAGTCACTCCAAGATAGGTTCTATCCTATTAGAACCTCTCTTCCTTCTTGCATCCAGCTCACTATTGAAAGTGTTGACCCATTTGAACTCAAGCCACAATACATCAACACTCTTCCCAATTTCATGGACTTGAATCTGAGGATGCATACTTCTTCATAAGGGAATTTGAAGAAGTATGTCTCATGATGAATATACCTAAGTTAGGAGACGATGCTATCAAACTTAGGTTTATCCCCTTTGCTTTGAAGGATTTAGCAAAAAATGGCTCTACAGTCTAGAGGCCGGTTCAATATCTTCTTGGGATAATTTCATTAAGGCCTTCTTAAAGAAATTTTATCCCGTTCACAAGACTGCACTGATTAGGAAGAATATCCTCCAGTATAAGCAAACAGCCAATGAACCTTTTTGGAAATACTTCGAGCGTTTTAAGGATCTCCTTGCCCAATGTCCTCACCATGGGATAGAGAAATGGCGACTTTGCCAAGTTCTCTATGATGGATTAGATTATTCTACTAAAACACTGTTAGACTCCATGTGTCAAGGAGGATTTCTGCAAAAGAATGAAGATGAAGGATGGACATTGTTTGAGGAATTAGCTGAAAAATCCATCCAATGGGACCCTACTCCTGAAAAATCTAGGACTAATGACCCTACTTCTTCTAAAGGAGGTATCCATTCCATTGAGGCCAACGTAGCAACCGATGCTAAGTTAGCTGCTGTTATGCGCAGACTAGAGGCTCTTGAAACTAAAGAGCCAGTCTCTGTGAACCAAGTCAGCCCAACATCTTCGGCGGGCTGTACTTATTGTCAAGATATGAACCATGTGTTCGAGGAATGTCCTGTCTTCATCGCGCATCAAAGCTTGCCTGAACATATGAGTGCGGCCTTCACAAGGTCCGCCAACAATCCTTATTCGCCCACCTACAATCCTGGTTGGAGAAATCATCCCAATTTTTCGTGGGGCCCGAGCAACAATGATCAAACTAGGCCCAAATTCTCCAATAATTTCCAAAATCCGCCCTATCAACAAAATTTCCCTAGTCAAAATCCTCCACCATCTTTTCAAAATTCACAAATGGAGACAAGACTTTCAAATTTGGAAAGAAAGATGGACACTCTAGTTAAAAGCCACGACACGCTGGCTCAAGTTTTAACTAGGATAGAGATCCAATTGAACCAATAAGAGAGACAGAGGGGTACCCTACCGAGTCAACCATTGCCAAACCCTAGGAATCCTAGGCCAGCCAATGAGGTTCAAGACCCAAATCAGTGTCATATGGTTCATACACTCAGATCGGGGAAACAAGTTGATAATCAAGTATCCATGCCATCGGATCCATCTCAGCCATCCATTCCACCTAGCTCCACTTCCATTCCATCTAGCTCCACTCCTGCTCCATCCAGCCCCAATGAAACTGAAGCTGAAAAGTCAGCAGGTCAGATGCACCAGCATATAGCTCCATTTCAAATAAGCTTAGAAGCAACAACAATGCACATATGGAGAAATTATTAGAGGTGTTCAATCAAGTTAGGCTCAACATTCCACTTCTTGATGCAATCCAACAGGTCCCTAGTTATGCCAATTCCTTAAGGACATGTGCACCAAGAAAAGAAAGACTAATGTGCCTAAGAAGGTTTTTCTAGCCACTAACATTAGTGAGCTACTGTCCAACTAGATCCCTATCAAGTATAAGGACCCAGGTTGCCCCACCATTTCTTGCACCATAGGTCGAGCCGAAATCAATCGAGCACTCCTTGATTTAGGAGCCAGCATCAATTTGCTCCCTTTCTCCGTGTATCAACAACTTGGATTAGGTGAACTCAACCCTACCCAAGTTACTATTCAGTTGGCTGACCGCTCTATCAAAGTTCCTAAGGGAGAAATCAATGACGTTCTCATACGGGTAGGAGAATTCATTTACCCAGTAGATTTCATTGTCTTAGAGACACAACCTGTGTCTAATCCTAGGTCCCAAACTCCCGTTATCTTAGGAAGACCGTTCCTAGCAACCGCTAATGCAATTATAAATTGTAGAAACGGTTTCATGAGACTGACTTTTGGGGATATGACCAAGGAAGTCAATGTTTTCAACCTAGGTAAGCATCCCTACGATGTGACCGACCAACCCTTTGAGGTTAACTCCATTGAGAACATGACAAGTGAGCATAATGATGAGATCATATTTGAGTCAGAGGAAGAGGAAGAGTTAGAAACAAGTGATATCAGTCTTGATGAGATCGAATGGGAATCAAATCTGAGTTCTATAGAGATGGGAGATTCTAGCTTAACTCCTCCACCCATCGAGCCAACTCCTTCTTTGGAGTTAAAAGCCTTGCCCAAACATCTTAAGTACGCCTACCTAGGTGAACAAGAGACGTTACCGGTCATAGTTGCATCTAATTTGACCAATAGGCAAGAGGAGGACCTGCTGGCAACCCTTAGGAGACATAGGGAAGCCATTGGTTGGACTATGGCAGATATCAAGGGACTGAGCCCTACGATAGTCCAGCATCGTATCCATCTAGAGGAAGGGGTTAGACCGAAGAGGGATCCACAGCGTAGGCTAAACCCACTCATGCAGGAGGCTGTACACGCCGAAATAGTGAAACTGTTAGATAATGGGATCATTTATCCCATTTCCGATAGCGAATGGGTTAGCCCAATGCATGTGGTCCCTAAGAAGTCTAGCTTTACTGTGGTAGAGAACGACAAGCATGAGTTAGTGCAAACACGATTGCCTACCAAGGTGAGAGTATGCATAGACTACCGCAAGTTGAACGCAGCCACTAGGAAAGATCATTTTCCCCTCCCTTTCATTGACCAAATGTTGGAAAGATTAGCAGGTCATGAGTATTACTGCTTTTTGGACGGTTATTCAGGGTATAACCAAATTCCTATAGCGCCGGAGGATCAAGAGAAGACAACGTTCACGTGTCCATTTGGGACATTTGCCTACCGTCGAATGCCTTTCGGCCTATGCAATGCCCCCGCCACATTCCAACGTTGTATGTTAAGCTTGTTTTCTGATATGGTCGAGCGTTTCCTAGAAATTTTCATGGACGACTTCTCCGTCTATGGAAATTCATTTGACCAGTGTCTCCATCACTTGGAGCTAGTGCTGAGTAGGTGCACCAAAAAGAACTTGACCCTAAATTGGGAAAGTGTCACTTCATGGTGCAACATGGGATTGTCCTAGGTCACGAGATATCTCAGGAAGGGATTAAGGTAGACAAGGCCAAGGTGGAGATCATAGCGAGACTTCCACTTCCGCGATGCGTGAAGGACATTCGGTCTTTCTTAGGACACGCCGGATTTTATCGTAGGTTCATTAAGGACTTTAGTAAAATTGCTAGACCCCTTACAAACCTTCTAGCTAAAGACGTGTCCTTCATCTTTGATGATAGGTGCCATAGTGCATGGGAGAAATTGAAAATGGAACTTATCTCTGCTCCTATCATCTCACCTCCGGACTGGTCCAAGCCTTTTGAGATCATGTGCGATGCCTCAAATTTTGCGATAGGTGCTGTCTTAGGACAGCGTAAGGACAGCAAGCAGCACGTGATCTATTATTCGAGTAGGACGCTCAATGACGCCCAAATGAACTATACTACAACCGAGAAGGAATTCTTGGCAGTAGTGTTCGCTTTGGAGAAATTCCGCCCATACCTACTTGGGACCAAGACCACGATTTTCACTGACCATTCTGCTCTTCGATACCTTATGCTTAAAAAAGATGCGAAGGCCCGACTCATTCGTTGGATCCTTCTCCTTCAAGAATTCGATCTCGAAATTCGAGATAAAAAAGGTGTCGAAAATGTCGTAGCTGACCATCTCTCTCGTGTGCCAAACGTACCTTCTGACGAGCTGCCCATCAATGACAATTTTTCCGATGAGCAACTTCTAGCCATCTCTAAGGAGCCATGGTTTGCTGACATAGTAAATTACTTAGTCACAAACCAAACACCACCTAGTTGGTCTAAACAGGATAGATACCGATTCTTGTCTCAAGTTCGGTATTACATGTGGGAAGATCCTTATCTTTTCAAATATTGTAGCGACCAAATCATTAGGAGATGTGTCCCCGACGAGGAAACTAGAAGTGTGCTAGCTTTTTGTCATGAGTTCGCTTGCGGTGGACATTTTGGTCCCCGCAAAACTGCCGAGAAAATTCTGCAAAGTGGCTTTTATTGGCCAACTGTGTTTAGAGACGCATTTGAGTATTGCAAAACTTGCACAAGATGTCAAATGATAGGAAGAATTTCAAACGAAATATGATGCCCCTAAATCCCATTCTAGAAGTAGAACTTTTCGACGTATGGGGCATTGATTTTATGGGACCCTTCCCTAATTCGTTTGGGCACCAGTACATCTTGTTGGCCGTAGACTACGTGTCAAAGTGGGTAGAAGCTGTCCCTTGCAAGACAAATGACAACAAAGTTGTTGTCAAATTCTTGAAAGATAATATCATCTCACGCTTTGGAATCCCTCAAGCCATCATTAGCGACAATGGCACACATTTTTGCAATAGAACTTTTGAAGCTCTTATGCGAAAATATGCCATTACTCACAAGTTGTCTACGCCCTACCATCCTCAAACTAGCGGTCAGGTAGAAGTTTCTAATTGGCAAGTCAAGCTCATTTTGGAGAAGACTGTGAATCAGAATAGGAAGGACTGGTCCACCAAACTGGTGGATGCCCTATGGGCATATAGGACTGCCTTTAAGACGATTCTAGGAATGTCTCCCTACAGACTGGTCTTTGGAAAGTCTTGTCACCTTCCTGTCGAGCTAGAGCACTGGGCCCTTTGGGCAATTAAGCAGCTAAATTTCGATTTAGATAAGGCTGGTGAGTTTCGGAAATTACAAATTTCTGAACTAGAAGAGTTGAGGAATGATGCATACGAGAATGCAAAGATTGCGAAGATAGAGTTAAGGTTTTTCACGATAAATTCATCACGAGAAAAACTTTTGTCCAAGGACAAAAAGTTTTACTCTACAACTCTAGACTTCATCTCTTTCCCGGCAAGTTAAAGTCAAGATGGACAGGACCATTCATTGTTAAGACGGTGTTTCCACACGGAGCCATAGAGATCTACGATCCCAAAAATGGCAATTCATTCAAGGTAAATGGTCAACGTCTTAAAATCTTTTTGGAGTCTGTGCTGGAAGCTAATGCGGCGATGGGTCTTTTTGACCCACTGTATCGGTGATTATATCTTTCTGCCAGTTCATGCATCCATACATTTCATTCATACATTAGGGACAATGCATGAAACAAGTGTGGGGGAAGGGTTTGTAATATATAAAATTAAACCAAAAAAATAAATAAATAAATAAAATAAATAAAATAATGTTATAAGAAGGAAATATTTTGACTTATTTTTTTGAAAGAAATCTAAGTTAGTTTTAAGGATTAGGAAAATCATGATTAGGATTTCTAAAAACTTGGTCAAAATAAATAAATTGTTTAAATTTTAGGTATAGGAGGAGAAATTGAATAATTAGTTAGTCTTGATTTTTACCTTAATGAAATGTGCATACCAAATGCATATCTAGGATTCTAAGACAAAGACCTTGTGCCTCATTAAAAAAAAAAAATCACCAATTAAGCTGATACATGTGCCTCAAGAAGCATAAGTATTCATGCCTAAAGGTGAGTAAATAAAATAAAGTCCTTAGTTTTGGGGCCTATTTCACTCGAATTTGAGTCCGCGGGGTGTTTTCTCACCTGGTGCCCTAAAACCAACCGGTTTGGGAGTCATCGACTTTAAGTTCGTTACATGGGTGGATTAGAAAGCCTAAGAAGACTAAGAAATATAATATATGTATTAACACATCTAATAATCAATTAGTTAGGTATGAGGGCCTCAAGAAGCCTTGATACTTATACGAAAGAAAATTAGATGAGTTATACATGCCAAAAAAAAATATATATATTAACACATCTAATAGTCAATTAGTTAGGTATGAGGGCCTCAAGAAGCCTTGATACTTACACGAAAGAAAATTAGATGATGTTATAAAAATAATAAAGAGGCATGAGAGTCCAAGTTAAGGAATTCCTAGATTCACAAGGGTGCGTATGACTTTTGGTAACGAAAAAGACTATATTAGAAATTCAATTTTAATCCTTACCTAAAATAAATAGCAATTGACTTTATAAAGACCAGGTTTGAAGAATGAATAAAAATGATAATCCTAAAACTTATAGACTACTTAGTCTCTTCAATAATAATTCAAATATTTTCCTTTTTATGGATTTTGTGGGTGTAATCCGCTGAAAACCCTCACGAGACAACACTCGTCCTCTAGGGCAACCTAGGGGTTTAACGGCTTGTTGCACATGCTAAGTGCAACCGTGATTCCTACGAAAGTGAGTTATGTTAGATTAACTTTTCATTTCTTTTTCTTTTTCTTTGTTTTTACTCGAGGACGAGCAAAAAGATAAGTGTGGGGGTGTGATTGGTAGTGAAAAGTGCATTTTTATCATCATATTTACCATCACATTTTCATATTTATTCATTTAATTCTGCACATTTATTAATAATTTGTAATTTATTGTGTGCAGGCCTCGAATTATTATTTTAATAAGAAATAAAGCTTAAAGAGCCCAAAAGCCCAGATCCAAGCCCATGTTTGAAGCCCAGGTGAAAAAGCGCAATTACAAGAAGTCAAAATGCAAATACACAAAGGGCTAAAGTTGCAAATATCAAAGATGAGGAAGGATAGACTTCTACCCAACCCTAAACTCTTGCAGATGAGAATGAAAAGAGTGCAGAGATAAGGAAATTCGTTTAAAAGAGATTGGGAGAATTCAAAATCTAGGTAACTTGATTAGCAAGTTATCTCGAAATCCCAATATGAAGAGCCAGGATCATACTTCCAGAAGCAGGCGCCCACATGGACGGACCAGGAGAGGCCACGCGCCAAAGCGCGTGGCCAGAAGTCACCAAACTGTCGCAAAAGCGCGGCAATATCCCAGATTCCGCGGCAAAGTGGATGAGATCAGTTTCCAATTTTCGTGGGCGACTCTATCCGGGACTCCTCTACAATCTGCACTATAAATATCTCTGCAGGCGCAGCAGAGAGGGGCATCCAGAGACGACTAGGGTTTTCTTTAGCCATTTTTTATTCAGCAAGTTGTAATTTTTTTTGTTCCATGTACGTTGTGGAGAAGGAGACGATTGTGTAACCAGAGGTTCATCTGAAATAAAGGTCACTCTTTTGTTCTCATTTACTTTCTGCAATTCCTTTTATTTTGTGATCTTTCTGATTGAAGTTTTAATCTGTGATCTCTTCTTGTTTTCTTTTCCTTTTCTTTGCAATCTTTTTCATTAAATAAAAATTAAAAAAAATAAATAATTTGAAAAGAAAAAAATAATGAAGAACTAAATCTCTCTAGTGGTTTACTGAGACTCTTGAAGTAACCCTAGAGCAGTTAAGCCTAGATCTGATTAAGGAACATCTATCGAAACCCTAGGTATTAAAAAACAATTTTTCTAGAAGATTAAACAAATACCTAGAAATCCTAATCTAGGTTGCATATTAAAAGACTTTTCATGACTTCAACTTAAGAACTAGGACAACATAAGTTTGAGATTCGTCTTTTATTAGGCTGCACCTAGATGTTAGGATGAACCACAGTTTAGTTTTTAGATAATGTAACTTAGCAAGAATCTAGCATTGATTTTTCTTGCTTGAATTATTTGTAATGACCTAGGGTGAATCATATCAATCTTAAGATGAAGATCAAGCTCCTTAACTTGCAATAGGGTTGTGGTAGAAGATCAGCAAAACCACGTCTTTAATCTCATATTTTCATCACCAATCTAATCTCTCTTTTCTTACTTGAAGCATACAGAGGAATCGAGTCGAAAAGCTTTCATCGCATCCTTCCCTGAGGATCACGACCCGCTTGAGCCCTTGCTACAGCGGATTCGCATTGAGACTAAGAAATCTGAACTTCTTTCTATCTTTAAAAATCTCAATCAGTCGTCCTCCTCATCGTCGTCCTCATCATCACCTGCAGCCATCTCCACATCCTCATCCTCATCATCATCCTCATCAGAAGCCTCCTCCTCTGGATCAATAGCTGCAACACCTGGTTGTGGTGCTGAAGAAGCAGAAGGGGCCCTAACTGGAATGGAGGGCCGGAGGAAGGAAGCGGTCGGGCAAATGGCGTGGGGTCTGGACCAAGCATGTTGTACTTCACAAAGAGTGCACTAAATTACGAATCCATGTATCGCATGGAATCAGCAAAATAGGACATATCATTGCGAAGTCCCTGATAGCGAGAGTCCATCTCCTCGCGATGTGCCGCATGCTCCGCAGAAATCTGGGTCAGTCGCTGCTGGATCTCAGTGGACACCCAAGACTGATGCTCCTGAAACTGAGTACGAAGCTCAGAAGGAATGAAGGCCTGAAGGTCTGATGGAATAGATGACCCTGGAGCAGAAGAAGACCCTGGAATAGATGAAGACCCTGGAACAGAAGAGAAGGAGGAACTGCAGGCTGTGACGCACCCTAACTTGCATCCTCTTCAAGAGAGTGCTGTTCAGGTTCACGAAGGGTTCTGTGGGTCTCACAGAGGACAGGTCAAAATCAAGTTGTTTGAGAAGATAGGAGATAAGCATTCCATAAGGCAAGTGCCTTGTAGGGACAAGGACATGATCGGAGGTCATGTGAGAATTATGAATCGGGGAATGTTTATCTTAATGCCTTTCAGAAGGCAATAGACAATCAAAGGAACAGGACCCCTGGCACGACTGTATTCACCAGATTTGGGCAGAATGTTATAGAATACAAATTTAGCAAGGACTTGTGCGGTGAGTGTGAATTTATTCACCTCCTCATTCCTCACTAAGCGGGGTTGTCATTCCCGTGGAGTAAAGTTGACGCGTGAGTGCATACTCACCGGCCGGATAGACAAAATCATGCAGGTCATAAGAGTAAACATCAACTCCCTCACAGGAGAGATGCAGAAGCTCAGCAAAATCTTGGAGAGAGATATCTATGTCTCTACCAAGAACCCTAGACCTAACCCGGTTTTCCTCATAAGCAAGATTAGTGTAAAAGTAGAGTATGAGTGAGGTGTACACCAGTTCTCTAATAGCATGAACTGATCTAAAGAATTGTTCCTTAATATTTGTGAGATATTGAGGTGCTCAAAATCTTAAAGGACAACACATCTCCCAGAAATAATAGTTCTCCTCGAAAGGAGGATAAACCGATTTTCTGCTAGATCTGAGACAAATGGAGGTTTAGTCCTGGTCGAAGAAGAAGAAGGGACTACTGATTTTCCCTTCTCGGCTCTAGATCTTTTAGGCATAATTTTTTTTTAGGTTAAAATGAAAGATCTAGGTCAAAACAATATTAGGGCTTGATCTAGACTAGGTGAAGGATAGATCTTGACAAAACTAGGATGAACAACAAGATGGAAAGCAAGATCTAAAGAAAAAAGAGATTTTTACCTTGAGGGATGAGAGATCAAGAACCCACAACCGAAAATCCTTGAGATTGAACGTAGATCGAGCCTGAAAGAGACGATCCAGAAAAGATTTAAGTGATCAAAGCTAGGATTAGGTTGGATTGAGATGGGAAGAGGTGATTGGGTTTTTAGAGAGGAGAGAGTGAAGAGCCGCCGGTGAGAAATGAGAGAAAAGAGAGAGTTAGGGCTTAAAATAGGGTGGGTAAATGACAGATTCCCCTCTCCCGGTCGACCGGTCTGGTCGACCGAAAATACCCGAGAGCACTGACAGACGAAACAATCGGCCGTTCCGGTTGGCCGGACACAGAGAAAGAATAAAAATTCTTCCAGGCAAGGTCGGTCGGCCGGATATCAGCTCCCGTCGGCCGGTCTTGCCCAAAAACTGTCAGCAGCAAAACAAAAAAAAATCTAAAATAGTTTGAAAATAATAAAAGAGAATATTTTCAACAAACAAAGTTTTAAAACATGATTTAACTTTATTAGTTATAGTTATCAACACAAATATTTTTAATTTTTTTTATTTTCCATATAAAACAAAGGTTTTAGAGATGTTGAAGCCGAATACCCGGTGAAGGGTTCTGTACTTCTCCTCGAGATTCCTCTAGATATGAGTTGAGGTGCGCAATTGCCATCTCTAAGTAATTGCTTTAAAAATGTTTTAAATATTTATTTTAGTTTTGACAAAATACATATATAACAAATTTTAAGACATGTGGACACAAAACAAAAAAAATATGGCATAAAACATGATAGAACAAAAACATACATATAGGCACGATGGAAATGTAAGTTTACACTAACACATGTCAATACAACACATGGTAAACTAGCAATCCTATGCATATATATATAAACAAAATAAAACTTTTATGTGGAGAAAATACCAAAACGAGGGCTTTCTCCAAAATAGGTGCCTCCAAGATAGCGATGCAAGCGATGATATGTTCGTTAGGTATTGTTGCATCCACCACCCGGGCACCGTCTCCCCCTACACCTTGGAGGTAGAAGACCCACCTGTATCAACTAAATTGGGTGTGTCTTTTGGTACCCATATCTTTTTGGGTCCTTTAGGGTTAGTACCGGGGCGAACCCAAACATGTTTATTTGTCATGTTAAGCTTAGCGAAACAAAATTTTTCTAAATGGCCTTTGCGGCCACAATGAGTGCTACATAAATTCTACCACTACCATACATAAATGCATGTTTATGTGTGTGTGCATGTTTCCGTGCATGTTGATGGTGAGTGTGTTTCCCTTGGGTATTCCTTTGGGAAACCTAGATGCAAATTTGTTTAAATCAAAAGCACACTTTTTAAGAGTTGAATCCAAAACATCAACTCGTTTTTGAATTTCTAAAAATTCATTTTTGTTACAAGATGAAATGGGGCTTTTTCCTTTAGTAGATATTTTATAATTTTCAAAGTCCTTTTTCATCTTTTCAAAAGAATTTTCTAAATCATTTTTCTCTTTTAAACATGTTCAAATTTATTTTTCAAGGAATCATTTTCCTTTTTCAATTTCTTATTTTGAGATTGTGAAATCTCATATCTTTGTTGTAACTCTTCAAAAATTGTGCAAGTTCATCCATAGTTAATTCATCATCATCTATGGAGTTTTCAAGATATACCTTTGATGCATCTTCCCCATGTGCCATGAAGCACATGTTGGCGGTGTCGATCTCCTCTTTGGATTCCGACTCTGAGTCATCCCATGTGGCCACCATAGCTTTCTTCTTCTTTGGCCCATTCTGGAGGTTGTGGCTTGGAGAGCGGGGCAATCGACGATGAGATGTCCGATCTTCTTGCAATGGAAGTAAGGACCCGACTCCTCTCTTTTTCTTTCAAACCTTCATTGAGGTTTCCCTCTTCGAATGTTGCTTTGCCTCCCCTTCTTGTAAAATATTTTGCCCACCTTCCGGATGAGCATGGCAAGGTCCTCATCGTAGTCTTCCGATGAGTCCTCCTCGTCATGGTTGGATGGAGTGGCTTTGAAAGCGAGGGCTTTCTTCTTTGGCGCCTCCCTTTCTTCTCTTACTTTCATCTCCATCTCATGCGTTTTGAGATTTCCGATGAAGCCGGAGAAGTCCATCTCCTCCCGATCATTGAGCTCCTTGAGGGTTGTTGCCTTGACTTCCCAAGCTTTGGGAAGAGCTCGAATGACCTTCCGAATCTTTTGGTCATTGTCGATCGTGTCACCTAAAGAGATAAATCATTTGTTATTTTGGTGAAACGAGTGAGCATGTCATCAATGCATTCATTCTCAAGCATATAAAAGTTCTCATATTGAGAACGAAGCAAGTCAATCTTGGATCTTTTGACTTGGGACGTTCCCTCATGAGTCACAATCAAAATTCCAAACCTCAAATGTCGATTTACAATTTATGATGCGTGATAGGTCATCTTCATTTAAGGCTTGTGTTAATGCATATTGGGCTCCAGCATTTGCCTCATAGTCCTTAGTGGCATCTTCGGACCATGATTTCTCATCGGTGAGGGTTCAATAAATTCTTTGGTAATGGCCCTAGCTACTCTACTCCTAGGGATTTAAGAAAGAGGTTCATCTTGACCTTCCAATGGGGAAGTTCAAGCCATCAAACTTGGGTGGGGACTTGATGCTAGAAAAATCAACTGATGCCATGAATACAATATAGAATGCACAACAAATGAAAATGCAACAAATAGATATAGCCAACTATAAGGATCTCCCTAAGGTGGTTAAACCAAGTGTAAGGGTTTGGCTCTGATACCAATTGAAATCACCTAGAGGGGGGTGAATAGGTGAAGGCTATATGGAATATGACAATAATGCGGAATTTAAATCTACTTAAAACAATAAGCTCAAATAAAAACACTTGCAAGATAAAAGCAATAAATAATGCAAGTAATAAGAGAGATTGAGTTTAGAGAAATTTGAGCAAACGCAAACACGAGGATATGTTTCCGAGGTTCGAGCCACACTCTATGTCCCCGCCTTCACACTTGAAGGATTTCCACTATTGTTGATCCCACTAGATCTTCAATACAAGGACACACTTGTCCTATCTCTCGTGATGCCGCAACACCACTTGGAGCACACTAGCTCGCTTGAGGCCGATGCCTCTACAACTTCGCTCAAGAATAAAGTTGATCACACTTGATCACAAAAGGCTCACTTAGCACAATCCTATAACCAATATGTAGAGATAGTACTTGGGATTGTGTAGTGCAAATGACTAGAGTGAAGTAGAGGGATTTGCTTCAAGTAGGGTGTTGGAAATTTTGGCTTTGATGAAAATATTTTCTAAAATCAAATGCTTTTGAAAACTTGTAATCTTGTAAAAAATTGTTATCTCAATTGTTGTCTTATCATGTTGAAATGACCCACTATTTATAATGGATGAAAGACAGGGTAAAACAGCTAAGGAAATTCGTTGGGGTGAGATCCCAACAAAATCTGTCAGAAAATAGAGCTGTTGGAGTCTGTCAGACTTTCTGACAACTACCGGTCGACCGGGCCGGTCGACCGCCAACGGTCATATTTCTGACCGTTAGGGGAAAACGGTCGGCCGACTCGGTCGACCGAAATAAACAGAGAGCACTGACAAGTGCCCGGTCGACCCGGGCGGTCGGCCGACGTGCACACATGCACAGCCGTGCACGTCGGTCGACTGGGCCGGTCGACTGGACTCTGTCAGATCTGTTTATACAGAGTCTGCTAAAATGGAAATTTTTGGTTTGAACTTTTGGTTTAAGGATTTGAAAATAAGGTTCTAGACCTAATAAAACTAAGAGTGTGATCATAGATCAACACCCAAACATGTTAATTGGTAAAAATCCTTTTTAATAAAATGTTTTTCTAAAACTGATTTTTCCAAAACATGGTATTTCTAAAAACTAAGTTAGAAATTCTGATATAAAAATTCTTTGAAGCCATGAAGCAATACTAAGTGTGTGTGAGTGACAATCCCAAATATTCTACCTCTCTATCATCTAGGTTTTGACAAAATATCTAAAAATAAAAGTAAATTACAAATCTTGAACTTCTTCTTTGATCCCGAAGCTTTTCTACCGTGCAAGGCTTGGAATGCAAATCTTTAGCGGCGTCCAAATTGTTAGTCTTGATGTGGAGCCGTCAATTCAACTTGTTTTAAACCTGAAATTCTTTTAAACAAGATTGTTAAACACATAACTAAATATGGTTTGTTATCATCAAAATATCGGGCTAATGGCCTTTGGGCCAACAAAACTTGGAGTTCACAACTCCAACTCTCACACCTCTACACAAAAGGAGCACAAAGTAAAGAAAAGATTACAACTTGGTGATCCAATGATCACAAACAATACTTAGTGATCTAAAGAGATCACAAACAATTTTCCACAAAATAAAGATCCTAAAGATAAATTTTGAATTAAGTGGCTCAAGTATGTGAGAAATTAAAGTGTTTGGAAAAGAAACAATAAAGAAAACACTTGAAAAAACTTCTTGATAGATATGAAAATTAAGAACAAAAATAAAATTCTCAAATCTTGTTTTTCTTTGATATTTCAAAAACTTTGAAAACAAATAAAGATAGAGAAATTTGGCACAAAAACTTCTTTCTAAACTTACTGAAAACACTAGAGAAGTAGAGAATCTTTGCTCTTAAAAATCTTGTAGAAAACAGCCCCAAAACCCATGTTCATAGGGTCTACAAAAATATAGCCGTTGGGGTCAAAAACTGCCCAGACAGGCCGTCTGTCGACCGCCTGGTCGACCGACCAACATTCAAATTTTTGACCGTTTGAGGTCGTCGGTCGACCGCCCGGTCAAGCACCCTTAAGCGATCAACCTGTCAGTCGACCGAGCCAAACAGAGACTAAGTCTCTTATAATTGGTCAACATGCGGCCGACCGGCCATTGGGGGCATAGGTTATATTGATTCGGATAAGACCAATCCGGCACACTAGGTTGATTAAAGTTATGATATGCCGGGTTGGTAATCTCTGAAAAAGAGGTCGGGGTGTAATATGGATTACCATTAAAATTGAAAAAAATATTATTATAAGCCATATCACACAGGAAATGTCAAACACAAACAAAGAAAAAACACCAAATAAGCAAACAAATAAAAAGAAAAAAAATCTACACTAAGTTAGGGTAAACCTTAGACCTAGACGACTCTTAACTGGTTAGACCGTCCACGGGGCGAATATTGCTGAATCTGACCACAATTTATCAGCCAGGCAGGGGCAAGATTGGTAGGAGGTATCCGTACTTAAAGCAACAAGCCTAATTATGCCAAACCACCAGCCTTCGTGGTTAAAGATCTTCTTTTAGTTCTTGAAAAGAAAAGAGAAAAATGAGTTACAGTTAAGTTAATAAGAAATTGTAGATTGAGAAGGTGAAGAAAATAGAAAATAGATATTTACAAAGAAATTGAAAAGAGTGATAAAAGAGTTGGGAGTTGTGTTGGTGATCTAAACTAAAAGTTAAAAGAAAAGAAGAAAAAAACTAAAAGAAATACTTACTTCCCTGGTTGATGACTTTCCTGAAACTCTTGCATGTTTTACGTTGCTTCGGAGGCGATTAACGCATAACCCATAAGATCGAGCTCAGTCCCCATTCGCATTACATCATCAAGACGAATAAGATTGAAATGATACGGAATCTTGAGGAGGAGAACATTATCATGAAATATCGGTGGCACTCACACAAGCATGGCTATACTGATGCTTCTAAATTCACTTGTGTTGGCCCAAGGTTACAATCACCCATGATTAGTATATTTTGATGATTACAAAACATATTAGTTATTTGTACTAATAACATTTGTTGTTTAAGTGTGTTTCAGATTTCTATTCATTCTAGAAGTCTTCTCTCACAAATATAAGGATTTGGACTCAAGTCACTCAAATTGGGCTCAAGGAACAAGTATTGAAGATCATATAAAGAAGTCTATTGAAGATCTTGAAGTCTTAGAATCATTGTAAGAAATAGAATGTTAAAGTTTGAGTATATGAAATTTGCTCTAGGATTTGCACACACATTTGTTTCATATATTCCTATGTTTTTGAAATTGTTTATTTCTAAGTTTTATGCCTTAGTTTATATATACATGTACCAAAAGCTTTAATCTTGAAATCTTGTTTAAAACATGTGTATAAACTATTTTCTGCATAATACTTAGCTATATGTGTATTTTTAAAATATTTTTCAAAATTTTTCTAACTCAAAACAGCCCAGTTTTTCAGTTTCAGGCAACATCGGTCGACCGGCCCGGTCGACCGGCAATGTGTCTGGACATGCACTGTTTGTGCATGTCCGTCGGTCGACCGGACCGGTCGACCGACGAGAGCAGATTGCTCTCGGGATATATTTGGTCGACCGGACCGGTCGACCGGAAGAAGGAAACTGTGTTTCCTCCTTTTGGGTCGGTCGACCGGACCGGTCGACCGAGAGCCAACGGCTCTTTCCAGCAGGGCTGGCGGTCGACCGGAACGGTCGACCGCCAAGCCTGCAACATAGCAACGGCTCTTCCTCTTTGGGCAATTCTGAAAATCTGTTTTCTTTTTCTGCTTTAACAGATTTTTGGAGAGTTGTTGGGGAGCTTTTTTCAGAGAAAATAAGACAAAAAGAAATTGTTTTAACCTATTTTCTAAGCCTATAAATAGAGGAGAAGTCTCTCTTGCATTTCACTAAGAAAAAATCCTCAAGTTTGCATTGTTTTCAAAAGAGAAAAGAAAAGAGTTTAAAGCTTTCATTTCAATTCTTTTGAGCTAGTTTTTCAGTTGTGTTTGATTGCTAATATCACTCTACAACTGAAGTTTTTCTCACCACACTTCATAGAGCCAAAAAATCCTATACTCATTCTATAGTGAAGTTGTAATTGAAGTGAGAGTGTTTGTAAAAGAGTTTGAGAAAAAAGTGTAGTGATCTTGTTGGTGATCACTTTGTTCTTGTAATCCTTTCCTTGTGGAGCAACCTCTTCGGTAGAGGTCCTTTGTACTTGGTGGAGCTCGTGTGCTCGGTCTTCGGTAGACCAATTATAAAGGCATCCTCGATGGATAGTGGAAACCCTTCACGGAGGTGAAGCGGGACTAGAGCAAGTGTGCTCGAACTCGAACAAATCATCTTGTTTGCGATTGCCTTTGCGTTATTCTTGCTTTCAATTTCTCTTGCTTTATATGTCTTGAATTATTTGCTTAAGAACTAAACCTCTACTTGTGCAATCTTGTCTTGTTTACTTTACTTGCTATACTTGTTGTGTTACATTGTGTGCATTTCATTTTTCATCATCAAACTTAGCATTGATCGATCACACCTCAATACAACACGGTGCATTGCGCACCTCTAACCCATATCTAGGGGATTGGGAGGAAGGAGTTCAGAACCTCGCAAGGGGTATTCGGCTCTTAGTCGTGTTTGAGAGATCGTTGCATCACTCATTTAATTAAAGTTTAAAAAGATCATTAGATTAGCATTCACACCTATTCACCCCCCTCTAGGTGTTTTTCAATTGGTATCAGAGCTTGGACTTTAGGATTGGTTTAACCCCTTAGAGAAGATCCTAATTTGCTAATCATTTCATTCATTTTCATATAGTAAAAATGGCCGATGGAATTAAGACCCCTCCTAAATTTGATGGACTTAACTTTCCCATATGGAAAGTTAAGATGACCGTGTTTTTGCAATCTCTAGGTAGCCGAGTTGCAAAGGCCGTGACTAAGTCCTTTAGTGTACCCCCCGGTGCGAATCCACTTGGTCCGAAATAGAGACTAAGGAATTCGATGCCAATGCCAAAGCTCATTATGCACTCCTACAAGCCCTTAATGATGATGACATTTCTAGGGTTATCCATTGCAAATCCGCATTTGAGATTTGGGTCAAACTTGATAGTCACTCATGAGGGGACCTCACAAGTAAAGAAGGCTAAGATTGACCTTCTTCGGTCTCAATATGAAACATTTAGCATGCAAGAAAAATGAAACCATAGATGATATGGTTACAAGATTTACAAAGATTACTAATGGACTCTCTTCTTTAGGTGAAGATATCAACATGATCAAAGAGTAAGGAAGATCATCCGAGCTCTTCCTCCTTCATGGGAAGTTAAAGCTACAACCTTGAAGGAACTCAACGACAATGAAGAGATGGAGCTCATAGGTCTCATTGGGAACCTCAAAACCCATGAGATGGAAAGGAAAGCAAGGGAGGATATGGCTCCTTCCAAAAAGAAGACCATCGCCTTCAAGAGTCAAGCTACACACTCCGATGAAGACGATGAAGAAGAAGATGATGAGGAGCTCTCACACTCCTTGTTAAGAATGTCCGGGAGGATGTCACAAGGCAAAGTACCAAGGTAGAAGAAGATGGCAAGGAGGCAAAGAAGAAAGAAAGATCACTTGTTTCAATTGCAAAAGCCCGGACACATTGTGGCGAGTGTCCGGACAAAGCTAAGCCCTCACTTCAAAGAAGCCCTACAAGAAGAAGCTATGAAGGCAACTTGGGATTCGGAGACCGAATCCGAGAAAGAAATAGACACCGCCAACATGTGCTTCATGGCTAATGAAGGCACAAGCAAGGTAACCTCTTCCCCATCTCATGATAATGAACTTTCTATGGATGTGTTAGAAGAAGCTTTTGTTGAGTTGTCACAAAACTATGATTTCTTAAAGAAAAAGTATCTTAAAATGAAAAAGGATAATGAATCTTTAAGTCTTCAAGTTTTCCTCTTACAAAAGAAAAAGATGATTTGGTTTCCACTTTGGCCACTACCAAAAATGATTTTGAAAAATATAAGATTTCTTGCAAAGGTAAGCCCCACTAATTGATTCTAATGAAGTTTCTATGCTTAAGGAAAGATTAGACTCATTAAGTGTTGTTTTGAAAGATTGTGAGTTTTAAACAAAAAGAAAATTGAGGCTATGTTCCTAAGAAACAAGCCCCCAAAGAAAAATGCTCATGCTCTTGTTCATGTTCATGCTACACAACCTAAACAACATGGCAAAACCCCAAACATGCTAACACACATACACATACACATCATGCATTCATGTATGGTAGAGTGTTCTCATGTTCACATTGTGGACGGAAAGGGCACTTAGCCAATTTTTGCTATGATAGATTAAACATATCACGTCATAATGTTTGGGTTCGAGGCACTAACTTTCAAGGACCCAGAAAGTTTGGGTACCAAAATCAACAATTATGTTAAATGATGTAGGTACCTTCCAAATCCCAACGACGTAGAGGATTGTGGTATCTTGATAGCGGTTGCTCAAGGCACATGACTTGGGACATCAACAACTTTGCAACCCTATCAAGATATCATGAAGGTGGCACCGTCACCTTCGGAGATGACGCCAAGGGTAAAATCATCGGTATTGGTAATGTAAAACTTGGCACCTCTCCTTTAATTGAAAAATGTATTTTTAGTTGATGGCCTCAAGCATAATCTCTTGAGTGTTAGTCAACTTTGTTGATAAAGGTTTTGATATTGTTTTTGATAATGTTGCTTGTAAAGTTATTGTGATAGACTTCTAATGTTTGTGTATTTTCCGTTTTCGTGAAAGTAATGTTTATATGATTGATATGTTAAATATGTCTTGTAATATTACTTGTTTGAAAGCCCTCGATGATGACTCTTGGTTTGTGGCATAGGAGATTAGGGCATATTTCTTTTGATCACATTTCTAGGTAAATACAAGGAAATGGTGAAAGGTATTCCTTGCTTGAATTTTGAAAAGGACCGAGTTTGTGACGCATGTCAATTTGGGAAACAAACTAAGTCTTCTTTCAAGTCAATTAAGGATATCATGACATCACGTCCTTTGGAGTTAATCCATATGGATCTTTTTGGCCCTACACAAACCAAAAGTCTAAGTGGGATAGATTTGCTTATGTTTTGGTTGACGATTTTTCAAGGTTTACTTGTGTTTTCTTTCTTGAACATAAAAGCCAAGCATTTTCGTATTTCCAAATTTTTAAGAAAAGAGTTGAAAAAGAAAAGGATGTTTCGATCTTGAGAATAAGAAGTGATAGAGGAGGTGAATTCATTAACCAACCCTTTACCACTTTTTGTGATGAACATGGAATAAAGCATGAACTATCTTGTCCTAGAACTCCACAACAAAATGGAGTAGTTGAACGGAAAAATAGAACATTACAAGAGATGGCTAGGACAATGCTTACTGAATACGGTCTACCACATTATTTGTGGGCCGAGGCCGTTAATACATCATGCTACATATCAAATCGTGTTTTTCTTATGTAAAAATACTACTAAAACTTCTTTTGAAATGTACTTTTCTAGAAAACCAAAATGTTTCTTATTTCAAAATTTTGGATGCAAATGTTTTGTTTTAAATACAAAAGATAATTTAGGAAAATTTGATCCTAAATCTTATGAGGCTATTTTTGTAGGTTACTCAAATACTAGTAAGGCTTATAGAGTTTTCATTAGATCATCATTGACTATTGAAGAGTCTATTCATGTTAAGTTTGAGGAATCTAACAAGTTTGTTAAGAATGTTGTAGAAATAGATGCATTGGATGAAGGTTTGGAGAAAGTGACCTTGGAGGATGCTTCTACTATGGGAGACAAACCAAAGGATGATGAAGGAAGCAAAGCTAAAGTGGAAGAGGCACAAGGAAATGAAAATCAAACACATGAGGTGGAGCCTACTCAACCACTACCAAAGGATTGGAGATACAATCCACATCATCCCAAGGACCTTGTCATAGGGTGAAGTATCAAAAGGGGTAACTACTCGCTCTAGACTTCATGACTATTGTGGTAACTATGCATTCATTTCTCATATTGAACCCAAAAATGTGCTCGAAGCCGAGACCGATTCATATTGGTTGCTAGCCATGCAAGAGGAGCTCATCAATTTGAGCGCAACCAAGTTTGGCACCTTGTTCCTAGGCCCCACGATAGACCAACAATTGGTACTAAGTGGATCTTTAAGAACAAGTTGGATGAATCGGGTAATGTAGTTAGAAAAAGGCTAGGTTAGTTGCCCAAGGTTACACTCAAATCGAAGGAATCGATTTTGAAGAAACCTTTGCAACCCGTAGCACGGCTTGAAGCCATACGGATGACACTAGCATTTGCCTCATATAAAGATTTTAAATTTTTCAAATGGATGTTAAAAGTGCTTTTCTAAATGGATTTATTAAAGAGGAGGTGTATGTTGAACAACCCCCGGGTTTGTTGATCCTACACATCCGGATTTTGTTTTTTTAATTAGATAAAGCTCTTTATGGTTTAAAACAGCCCCTAGGGCTTGGTATGAAAGACTTTCTTCATTTCTAACTTCAAATGGTTTTAAGAAAGGTAAAATTGATACAACTTTGTTTACAAAACATGTAGAAAAAGATATTCTTATTGTGCAAATTTATGTAGATGACATTATTTTTGGTTCTACTAATGAATCTCTTTGCAAAGCGTTTGAGTCATGCATGAAGGATGAATTTGAAATGTCTATGATTGGGGAACTCAACTATTTCCTGGACTCCAAATCAAGCAAAAGAAGGATGGGATCTTCATCAATCAAGCCAAGTACACAAAGGAAACTAATCAAAAGGTTTGGGCTTGAAGGATCGAAAGTAAGCAAAACTCTCATGGCAACAACTACAAAGCTTGGCAAGGATGAACAAGGTAAAAGTGTAGACATTAAACTTTATAGAAGCATGATTGGTAGCTTGCTTTATTTGACGGCTAGTAGGCCGGATATTATGTTTTCCGTTTGTCTTTGTGCACGTTTTCAATCTTGTCCTAAAGAATCTCACATAATGGCGGTTAAACGCATAATTAGATACCTTAAGGGCACTATTGAAATGGGTTTTGTGGTATCCTAAAATCGGATTATTTGAAATGAAGAGTTTTTCGGATGCCGACTATGCGGGTTGTAGGGTAGATAGGAAGAGCACAAGTGGAACATGTCAATTCTTAGGTAATTGTCTTGTATCTTGGTCTTCCAAAAAGCAAAATTCGGTAGCCCTATCAACCGCCGAGGCGGAGTATGTTGCGGCCGGAGCTTGTTGTGCACAAGTTCTTTGGATGAACATACTCTCCTTGACTATGATTTACACTTTGATCATGTTAAAATATTTTGTGATAATACTAGTACTATTCACATGACAAAGATGCAAATCAACATAGTAAAAACCAAACACATTGACATTAGGTATCACTTTCTTAGAGATCATTATGAGAAAGGTGATATTGATATTGATTATGTTTCTACCGATTTTCAACTTGCCGATATTTTTACTAAACCTTTAGACTATGCTAGATTTTCATTTATTTTGTGGTGTTGAATGTTTGCATTATAGATTCTTAAAAATAAAATTTTTTTTTTCAATTGGTATTTTAACCCTTTTGATGTATGACAAAAAGGGGGAGAATAAGTTTAGTTTGATATTTATTTTTGATATTATTTGAGTTTTATTTTATGAAGAAAAAGAAAGTTTGTTTATTTAGTTTTTGACAAAGTTTGTTTATTTAAGTTTTTTGACAAAACTTTTGAATGCTTTATGTATTGTGCTTCTATAGTCAAATTTTGTACATATCATTATTTGATGGGGAGTTTTTCAACTCCTCTTCCATGTTTATTAAAAATAACTTATATGTTTTGTCATCATCAAAAAGGGGGAGATTGTTGGCCCAAGGTTTCAATCACCCATGATTAGTATATTTTGATGATTACAAAACATATTAGTTATTTGTACTAATAACATTTGTTGTTTAAGTGTGTTTCAGATTTCTATTCATTCTAGAAGTCTTCTCTCACAAATACAAGGATTTGGACTCAAGTCAACTCAAATTGGGCTCAAGGAACAGTATTGAAGATCATATGAAGAAGCCTATTGAAGATCTTGAAGTCTTAGAATCATTGTAAGAAATAGAATGTTAAAGTTTGAGTATATGAAATTTGGCTCCAGGATTTGCACACACATTTGTTTCATATATTTCCTATGTTTTTGAAATTGTTTATTTCTAAGTTTTATGCCTTAGTTTATATATACATGTACCAAAAGCTTTAATCTTGAAATCTTGTTTAAAACATGTGTATAAACTATTTTCTGCATAATACTTAGCTATATGTATTTTTAAAATATTTTTCAAAATTTTTCTAACTCAAAACAGCCCAGTTTTTCAGTTTTAGGCAACATCGGTCGACCGGCCCGGTCGACCGGCAATGTGTCTGGACATGCACTGTTTGCGTCATGTCCGTCGGTCCGACCGACCGGTCGACCGACGGAGAGCAGATTGCTCTCGGGATATTTCGGTCGACCGGACCGTCGACCGGAAGAAGGAAACTGTGTTTCCTCCTTTTGGGTCGGTCGACCGGACCGGTCGACCGAGAGCCAACGGCTCTTTCCAGCAGGGCTGGCGGTCGACCGGACCGGTCGACCGCCAAGCCTGCAACATAGCAACGGCTCTTTCCTCTTTGGGCAATTCTGAAAATCTGTTTTCTTTTTCTGCTTTAACAGATTTTTGGAGAGTTGTTGGGGAGCTTTTTCAGAGAAAATAAGACAAAAAGAAATTGTTTTTAACCTATTTTCTAAGCCTATAAATAGAGGAGAAGTCTCTCTTTGCATTTCACTAAGAAAAATCCTCAAGTTTGCATTGTTTTCAAAGAGAAAAGAAAAGAGTTTAAAGCTTTCATTTCAATTCTTTTTGAGCTAGTTTTTCAGTTGTGTTTGATTGCTAATATCACTCTACAACTGAAGTTTTTCTCACCACACTTCATAGAGCCAAAAATCCTATACTCATTCTATAGTGAAGTTGTAATTGAAGTGAGAGTGTTTGTAAAGAGTTTGAGAAAAAGTGTAGTGATCTTGTTGGTGATCACTTTGTTCTTGTAATCCTTTCCTGTGGAGCAACCTCTTCGGTAGAGGTCCTTTGTACTTGGTGGAGCTCGGTGCTCGGTCTTCGGTAGAACAATTGTAAAGGCATCCTCGGTGGATAGTGGAAACCCTTCACGGAGGTGAAGGCGGGGACTAGAGCAAGTGTGCTCGAACCTCGAAACAAATCATCTTGTTTGCGATTGCCTTTGCGTTATTCTTGCTTTCAATTTCTCTTGCTTTATATTGTCTTGAATTATTTGCTTGAGAACTAACCCTCTACTTGTGCAATCTGTCTTGTTTACTTTACTTGCTATACTTGTTGTGTTACATTGTGTGCATTTCATTTTTCATCATCAAACTTGGCATTGATCGATCACACCTCAATACAACACGGTTGCATTGCGCACCTCTCTAACCCATATCTAGGGGAATTGGGAGGAAGGAATTCAGAACCTCGCAAGGGGTATTCGGCTCTTAGTCGTGTTTGAGAGATCGTTGCATCACTCATTTAATTAAAGTTTAAAAAGATCATTAGATTAGCATTCACACCTATTTCAC